>CM024263.1:21918483-21967267 GCA_013621005.1 Aeschynomene evenia | reverse complement strand
GTTATGTGATACAATCAAAGCAATGGTGTGAGTTCAGATGCAATTAAGTTGAGACTCTTCCCTTTTTCTCTGAGGGATAGAGCTAAACTATGGTTGCAGTCACAGCCACTCGAAAGCATCAGTACATGGGATGACTTAGTTAGCAAATTTCTAGCTAAGTATTTCCCTCCGCAGAAGCTAGCAAAGCTAAGGAATGACATTAATTCATTTGCTCAAAAGGAGGGAGAATCACTCTATGAAGCATGGGAAAGATACAAGGAGATGCTCAGAAAATGTCCACACCATGCAATCCCTGACTGGCTACAAATTCAGACATTCTATGATGGAGTTTCTCAAAGTTCGAGAGCTATGATTAATGCAAGTGCTGGAGGATCTCTTCATAGAAAGACGCCTGAGGAAGCTTTAGAGTTGATTGAAACAATGGCTGAGAATAACTTCTTATGTCCAAGTGATCGAACCCCATTAAGGAAAGGTATAATGGAGCTAGACACATTGGATACTCTCTTGGCACAAAACAAGATGATGTCTCAACAACTAGCAACACTTACAAAGCAAATGGGACAAATGCAAGTTGCTGCAGTAGGACCTCCAAATTCATCCTGTGAACTTTGTGGTGGGTCTCATAAGAATGAAGAATGTGATCTCTTCAAAGAAACTCCACCGGAGCAAGTAAACTACATGGGGAACCCTCCAAGGCAACAAAATGATCCATACTCCAAAACCTATAATCCGGGGTGGAGGAATCATCCAAATTTTGGATGGGGAAATCAAGGGCAGAAGCAATTCAATGTTCCAAGTCAACAACCCCATTCATTCCTCCACAAGGTCCTCCTAAACCAACGCCATTGGAGATTGCTATGGAGAAACTCACTCAATCCACTTCTACTTTTGTGCAGCAAACCTCAAGTTTCATGCAGGAGACAAGGGCTAATTTCAAAAATCAAGAGGCTTCTATAAGGAACTTGGAGGTGCAAGTGGGTCAAATAGCTAAACAACTCTCTGAGAGGCCTGCAGGGATTTTTCCAAGCAACACAGAACCAAATCCTAAGGAGCATTGTAAGGCTATTCACTTGAGGAGTGGAAAAATACTTAAAGAGCAAAAAGAAGAAAAGAAAGAGAAAGTGGAGGTACGGGAAAAACAAAAAGAAAAAGAACTTCCCATAATTGAAGAAAGAGAAAAAGAAGTATCCATGCAGGAAGAAAAGAAGGAAGAAGTTCAAGTTGCTCCATACAAGCCAAGGCTACCATATCCTCAAAGACTTCAAAAACAAAACCAGGAAAAGCAATTCTCAAAGTTCTTGGACATATTTAGGAAGTTGCAAATAAATATCCCATTTGCTGAGGCTCTTGAGCAAATGCCTTTATATGCCAAGTTCATGAAAGATTTGCTGTCAAGGAAGAGAACACTCAGGGAAGATGAAACAGTGATGCTCACGGAGGAATGTAGTGCGGTCATTCAAAAGAAGATTCCTCAAAAATTAAAGGATCCTGGGAAGTTTTATGTTCCTTGCACCATTGGAAGCTTGACCATTGGGAAGGCCCTGTGTGATTTGGGGGCAAGTATAAACCTCATGCCCTTGTCCATGATGAAGAAGTTAAACATAGAGGAAGTGAAGCCAACTTCTATTTCTCTGCAACTTGCTGATCGTTCAATCAAGTTCCCCTTTGGTGTTGTAGAAAATGCACTTGTCAAAGTTGATAAGTTTATTTTTCCTGCAGACTTTGTGGTGCTTGATATGGAGGAAGATGAAGACACTCCTATTATCCTTGGGAGACCATTCTTAGCCACTGGAAGAGCTTTAATTGATGTGCAAAAAGGTGAGTTAACATTAAGGGTGCATGATGAAAAGGTAGTCTTTAATGTTTTTAACACTATGAAATTTCCAGTGGATCAAGAAAGTTGCATGAGGTTAGACACAATAGATCCCTTGGTAGAGGAAGTGTTTGCATTAACTTGGGGAGATGATGTTATAGAAACAGTAGCTTTGGTGGAAGAGAATGATGGAAAAGAACAAGAGGAGCTCAATATGTCAAATTCTTCCCTAACGTTACAAGAAACAGAGGAGCTGTTATCGAAGAAAAAGAGTGAGAAGCAAGAAATTACAAAGCCCGAATTAAAACCATTGCCTCCATCTCTTAAATATGCTTTCATAGGAAATGATGAGTTCTATCCTGTGATAATCAATGCTTCACTAAATGAAAAAGAGGAAGGGGAATTACTGGAAGTGTTGAAGAAGCATAAAGGGGCAATTGGATGGAAGCTTAGTGACCTCAAGGGGATTAGTCCAACCATGTGCATGCACAAAATCCTCATGGAAGAAGACTCAAAACCAGTAGTGCAACCTCAACGAAGACTCAACCCCATCATGAAGGAAGTAGTATTAAAAGAAGTTCTGAAGTTATGGGATGCTGGGATTATCTATCCCATTTCTGACAGTCCTTGGGTGAGTCCAGTACAAGTGGTACCAAAGAAAGGTGGCATCACTGTGGTGAAGAATGAAAATAATGAGTTAATTCCTACAAGGACAGTTACTGGGTGGAGAATGTGCATTGATTATAGAAGATTAAATGTGGCCACTAGAAAAGATCATTTTCCACTTCCATTCATTGATCAAATGTTGGAGAGGTTGGCGGGTCATCCATATTACTGCTTCCTGGATGGTTATTCAGGCTACAATCAAATTGCAGTAGATCCTGTAGATCAAGAGAAGACAGCCTTCACATGCCCTTATGGAGTTTTTGCCTATCGAAGAATGCCTTTCGGGTTATGCAATGCACCCGCCACTTTCCAAAGGTGCATGCTTTCTATATTCTCTGATATGGTAGAAAAATTCATTGAGGTATTTATGGATGATTTTTCTGTTTTTGGTAATTCATTTGAGTCCTGTCTCAAACATCTATCTTTGGTTTTAATGAGGTGTCAAGAAACGAACCTTGTTTTGAATTGGGAAAAATGTCATTTTATGGTAACAGAAGGTATTGTTCTTGGACACCGAGTTTCTTCCAAAGGTATTGAAGTTGATAGAGCCAAAGTGGAGGTGATTGAAAAATTACCTCCACCTATAAATGTTAAGGCAATGAGAAGTTTCTTGGGGCATGCTGGGTTCTATAGAAGGTTCATAAAAGACTTTTCAAAAATTGCAAAACCACTGAGTAGTCTTTTAATGAAAGATTCACAATTTAACTTTGACAATGAATGCATACATGCCTTTGAAACTCTCAAAACCAAACTTGTTACTGCACCAATAATTTCTCCTCCTGATTGGTCCTTACCATTTGAACTAATGTGTGATGCAAGTGATTTTGCAATTGGGGCTGTTTTAGGACAAAGAAAAAACAAGTTGTTGCATGTTATTTATTATGCAAGTCGTGTATTAAATGATGCACAAAAAAATTATGCAACAACAGAGAAGGAATTATTGGCTGTAGTTTTTGCTTTTGATAAATTCAGATCTTATTTGGTTGGGTCAAAAGTAATAGTCTACACTGATCATTCTGCTCTTAAGTATTTGATGAATAAACAGGATGCAAAGCCAAGACTGATCAGATGGGTGCTATTGCTACAAGAGTTCAACATTGAGATAAGAGATAAGAAAGGTTCAGAAAACTTAGTGGCAGACCACTTGTCTCGGATTGCACAGGGAGAGGAGCAAATGATTAAGGTGCCAGTGAATGAGGAGTTTCCAGATGAACAACTCCTAGCTATACAAGTGTTGCCATGGTTTGCTGACATAGCAAATTATAAAGCTGGGGAAGGGTTCCAAGTGAAATGAATTGGAATCAGAAAAAGAAATTCATGCATGATGCGAGGTATTATTTATGGGATGAACCTTATTTGTTCAAAAGGTGTAGTGATGGAGTAATTAGAAGGTGCATCCCGGAGGAAGAAGTATATAGTGTTTTATGGCACTGTCATGGTTCCGAATATGGTGGACATTTTAGTGGAGAAAGAACTGCAGCCAAGGTTTTACAAAGTGGGTTGTACTGGCCAACAATCTTTAAGGATGCAAGAGCGTTTGTAGAGAGATGTGATAGATGCCAAAGAACTGGGAATATATCAAGGAAGCATGAAATGCCTCAGCAGTTCCTTCTTGAAGTGGATTTGTTTGATGTGTGGGGAATAGATTTCATGGGTCCCTTTCCATCCTCCTACTCCAACTTATACATCGTGGTAGCAGTAGACTATGTATCCAAATGGGTTGAAGCAATTGCCTCCCCCAGTAATGAGGCAAAAGTGGTGGTGAATTTTCTCAGGAAGATGATCTTCTCAAGGTTTGGAGTTCTAGAACCTTGATTAGTGATGGTGGAAGTCACTTCTGTAATAAACAATTGGAGAGTCTTCTACAAAAATATGGAGTCAAGCACAAGGTAGCCACCCCATATCACCCTCAAAACAAGTGACAAGCTGAAATATCCAATAGGGAATTGAAGAGGATCCTGGAAAAAGTGGTAAATGCTTCAAGAAAGGATTGGTCAAGAAAAATTGATGATGCACTTTGGGCCTACAGAACTGCATTCAAAACACCAATTGGTATGTCTCCTTATCAACTTTTATATGGTAAATCTTGTAACTTGCCTGTTGAACTTGAACATAAATCATTTTGGGCCATAAAATTTTTGAATTTTGATGAAAAATCGGCAAATGACAAGAGATTACTACAACTCAATGAACTTGACGAATTTTGTAGTCAAGCTTATGATAATGCTAAGTTGTATAAGGAGAGAACCAAGCGGTGGCATGACAAAAAGATCACTCCAAGACAGTTTGAACCTGGACAACAAGTTCTTTTATTTAATTCAAGACTAAGGTTGTTCCCAGGAAAATTGAAGACAAGATGGTCAGGACCATTCACTATCACTAAGGTTTCACCTTATGGGCATGTAGAGATCATGGACTCCAAATCTGAAAGAAAGTTCACTGTGAATGGGCAAAGATTGAAACATTATCTTGGGGGAGAGATTGACCGAGTCGTCTCTCTTCAAACACTCACTTGAGAAAATGTCATACGTCAAGCTAGTGACGTTAAAGAAGCGCTTATTGGGAGGGCAACCCAATTAGTATCTTTTTAGTGAATTTTTATGATGTTTAGTTTTTTTTTTTTTTTAAAAAAAAAAAAATGTTTCTCTCCTAGCTGGCGCATTGCGCCCCAGTGGCGCATAGCGCCCTCATAAGTAGCTTCATCCAGCGCCTCGCGCTAGCACTGCGCATTGCGCCTGGAAGACAGTAGCGAACAAGAGAAATTCGAACCCAGAGGCGCGATGCGCCCTCGTAGCGCCTTGCGCCCGAGTATACTTTCAATATGGCGCGAAGCGCCCATATTTCTTCACTCTTGGCGCCGTGCGCCTTATTCTATTTCATTTTGGTGCTTCGCGCCCACGTGTCAGTCATTCTGGCGCCATGCGCCCGACACTCCCCTTCTCATGGCGCCTTGCACCTGAATCTAATTCTTTTGGCGCTTCGCGCCCGAATTCCCTTTCTCCTGGCGCCTTGCGCCTGATTCCAATTCATTTTGGCGCTTTGCGCCCAATCTGTTCTCTTCTGGCGCTTCGCGCCCGAATTCCTTTTCATTCTGGCGCCTTGCGCCAAACTCCCTCCTCTCTCTTGGCGCTTTGCGCCTTCTCTAGATTTTGGGCGCGCAAGTTTCGCGCCGAAGAGCATAGTGGTAGCACCACTCTAAGAAAAGAATCGATCATTCTCTCTTCATTCATTCATTCACACACTTCTTCCAATCTTGCACAGCCACTCTTCCAAACATCCACCCTCACATAAACACACACTTCTCTCGGCTCTTCCCCCCGTCGTCCACCACCTTCCCCTGTTAGCCACATCATTCTCGTGAAAAGGCTACACCTTGGTCATCGTCTAATCTTCCTAATTATCTCTATTGTAGGTAAGTTGTTCATTAACTGTTGAAGCAAGCATTTATTCTTTTTCTTTCTCACTGTTCAAGCAATGCGAATACTGCTACTGCTGAGTTAGTGAAAATTTGGTTAGATAGAGATAATATAGAAGTGAGGGGAAAGTGTCAATGAGTCTTTTGTATGAAAATGAGATAGAATTAACTAGTGCTGTTTGGCTTAGAATTTTTGTAAAATTCTAAGTTTGGTGTTGGAAGAAATGCCGATTGATCCATTGCATAAGTGTTCTATTGTGAGAGATGAAACAGATGAACAAAGCCGATTTTGTTTGTTTCTATTGAGCTAAAATACTAATGGTGTTACTGTCATGTGGCTTCCTGTCTTTGTTTTGTTCGATTTTGTTTACAGGAAATGGCACCATCATCCAAGAAGAGAAAGGGAAAGGAAGTGGCTACATCTCCCTCCTACTACTCTCATCGTTTCCGGACGAAAGAAAATGAAGACTACTACAATTCAGTGGTCGTGAACAAATCGATCATTCCGGAAATTGGTTTTGCGTTTAGAGAGGGGGAATTTCCAGAAATCCAAGAAGAAATTGATCGAAGAGGGTGGAGGCTGGTGTGTTCACCCCCTGGCATTGTGGGAATGCAAAGGGTGCTAGAATTCTATGCAAATGCGTGGCAATCAGAGAAGACTAAAGAAAGGGAGTTTAAGAGCTTTCTCAGAGGAAAGGTGATTGACTTTAGCTCTGAAATGGTGGAAACAGTATTGAATCTTGAAGTCAATCCAGAAAAATCGCCCTATGGATATTGTGCACGGTTGAAGGGGAATCAGAAGCTGCAAACGGTGCTGCGGGAAATTTGTAAACCCTGGGCGAACTGGAAGATGGATAGACACGGCAACCCAAATCAGCTAGCTCGGGCAGACCTTATTCCTGTGGCCAGAGGGTGGTTAGAATTCATCAATCACACCATCCTCCCGACCACTCATCATTCAGAGGTAACGGTGGATAGGGAAATAATGATTCATTGCCTTATTACCAAGGAACAAGTTGATCTGGGCACTTTATTATCCAAGGGTATAGCAAAATTCGTCTACTCAGCAAGACTAACCTTGGGATTTCCGTGCCTCATTCAGCGCCTTACCGAAGCTGCAGGAGTAGTAATTGAAGGTGACTCTCCCATTCTGGTGCCCAGGCCAGTAACTGCTGCAGCCATTGGAAGATCAAGGAAGAGGGATACTGGTAAGGAGCCTGAACTTCCATCTGTTGCCCCTCTAGATGAACCTATGGAGGACATACCAAGTAAGAATCAAAAGCAACAGGAGTTTACGGAAGTACAGAAGCTGAGGGTCGAATTGAATGACTTCAGAAATTATTCCCATGACATGTTCTCCTACCTTGTTCATGCATTTCATAAGCTGGCTCCAGAAAAATTTCCTGAGTGTCAAACTAGTTGTAAGACGAAGTGGAATACAGGAGCCCAACCCATCAATTGATGAGGAAGATGAAGAGGAGGAAGAAGAAGGAGAGGATGATGAGGATGAGGATCAAGGGGAGATTGACCACCCCCTTCAGGTAAGTTTTTAATTCATGCTTGAATAAATTTAAATTTTGTGAGAGTCGAGTTCTGTCATTAGTGTCTTGTGTTGTGTAAGGGAGTGATGAACAATTGTAAAAAGAGCAAGAGTGATTATAATGGTTAAGGCTAACTCAAGAATGTGATCGAAATGCATGAATGAATTGGAAAGAAATAATGATGAATAAATAGGGAGGTAGCAAAGAAATAATGCTGCAGAAAATGATTATAGTGGTTCTTGGAGTATTTCCAAAAGACAACTGTGTTGATAAATTGATTACATAAATGTAGTGTGAAGTCTCTGAAAAATAGATGAAAATGTATGAAGTGTGATAAGTAAAGAAGAAGGGTAGACTGTGCTAAAAAAATTCTAAGGCTCTGAGCACCAATGGCTAGGGGACATCTTCATTTTATATTTTTAGAACCTAGCTATGTGCTTGTGGTTGATTGTGTCAGGGAAAGGCTTGGGTAATTAGAATTCGAGGGGTGCTTCATCACCTAGCGTCTTGGCCAACTGGACCGGGAACGTTAATCGAAAACTCATCTTAAAAAGCTACCCTGAGACTAAGCATTTAGAGTCATGAATCTGAAAGAGAAAAAGGCACGAGCACTACCCCTAAAATTATTGAGAAAGCTAATTCATCTGGGTGAAATTAAAAAGTAAATGTCTTTGCACTACATGGTTGAGAAAATGAAAACATAGTTGGTAGATAGACATCTCTTGAAGAACCATTATAACATGATCTGTAGTATAATTCTGAGTGTCTTCCCTATTGCAAAGTGAATTGTTGAAAGTTATAAAGTGATGAGGAATTGCAGGTAGTCTTAGTTCTGGTAGTTGGCCTTACTATTTTGATCATTCGAGTTCTGGAAATTTTTTTCTTAACTCCGGTGCACTACTTTTGTTTGTTTTCTTTCGTTGCTTGAGGACAAGCAACACCCTTAAGTTTGGTGTTTGTGATGCCCTGGCATCTTTATGTAATTTTGTAGTTTAAATTCTAAGAAATTGTTTTGTTTAGTTAAATTCAGTGTGTTTTTAGAGTAATTTAAGTGTTTCTAGAATAAATTGGATTTTCCTGGGTTATATTACGTTTTGAGTATTATTTTGGTGTTAATTTCAGAATTTGAGCAAGTAATTGATAAATGAACAGCAGCTGGAGATGCATTGAAAGAGCCCAATTTGAGACGCTGGCCGCCTCACTCACGCGCAGCGCCTCAAACTCAGAATGGAAATGAAAATCTGCGAGAGAAGCTAGCGCGTCGCGCCCACATGCGCCCTGCGCCCAGAAGTCTGGCGCCCCGCGCCCAAGAGTTCCCTGCCGAGGCGCCTTGCGCCCTGCGTGCATGAAGTTCTGGCGCCCCGCGCCCAGAGTTCCCTGCCGAGGCGCCTTGCGCCCTCCACCAGCCGTGCGCCCAGGAAGCTTGCGCGTTGCGTCCTCCAGGCGCCTTGCGCCCGAGAGAGGTCGAATGGCTGGCGCCCTGCGTCTAGCAGCCGCCCCGCGCCCCGGAGAAGCCAACCCGTACAGCGCGCCGCGTCCTCCCTACGCCTTGCGTCCGGATAAAAGTGGGAAACAGAGCATCTATAATTCAGGATTTAAATCTGTTTAGATATTACACTGTCTTAGTTATTTTTTAAACAAAATCCCCTCTGTAATCAATTTAAATTCTAGGACTATCTGATTATATATAGGACGAGAATAGGGGGCAATGAGGGTTCTTTTTTTTTATGCTGGCAAATCCTTATTGTCTTGGCAGCTTGTTTTTACTTTCATTCGAGTACTCTTGTTTTTTTCTGTTTTTTTTGTTTTTTCCATACAATTAGTTATTCGTTCTTTAACATGTTTTCTTTCAATTTCTACGCTTTGTTTACTTTGATTTATGAGCAACTAATTCTATGTTAGGGATAGGGGGAATCGTATCACTATGAGTTATCCGATGATTGTGAACCTTTGAATTCTATTTCTTCAATTCAGGTAACTACCTTATTTGTTTTGTGTTGTTCTGAAGATTGGAAATCGCTTTTCAACTTATCTAGGATTCATACGTTTATTTGGGAAAATAAGTGTGTGAATTAGCTCAAGGAAAATTGCTGGAAAGATTGATATCTAGGAATAGAGTCAAGATTTTTATGAACTTTGAATCAGCAAACATATTTTCTTTTCTGTGAAACGATTTGTTCAAGGGATTGACTAATTGATCATAGAAAAAGTGTTAAATTACCAAGGGATTGGAATTGACAACTTAAGATTCATTCATTGAATTAAAGTTTTAAAATTTAAAGGCAAGCAATTGTTTTGATTATCTCAGAAGATACGTGAATCCGATTCCCTAACCTCTCATCCTTTGAATTTTTCATAAAAAATTTACTGTCTCTTTACTTTCAATAGTCTTTTTGAATTTATGATTTCAATTCATTCATCACTCTTAATTTGATTCGTCTAATTAGAAAATCACATCACGAAATTTTTGCTCGGTTCTTTAATCCTCGTGGGAACGATACCCACTTACCGTGGACTTTATTACTTGTACGATTCGGTGCACTTGCCGATAGCCTATCACTGCTCCTGGTCCCATCCTTGCTCCAGCCCCAGCTCCAGCACTAGCTCAGGCACTAGCTCAGGCACCTGCTTCTCCGCCACCACCTCCGCCACCTTCTCCGGTCTCGGAGTCGACAGAGTCGGACCTAGAGGAGGACGAGGGCTACCAGAGCGATGACTCGGTGGATTTCTAGACATACGTCGACTACATCATGGTAGAGTCGAAGGCGTCTTCTTCTGCCACGGGTTCAGATATGAGTGAGGACCCCGGGAGCGCTAGTAGGTGAGGCGCTGATCGTGACCAACCTAACCGATGTGCAGCTGACCTTTGACCTTTTTTTCTTTGTTTATAAGTTATTTATATGGAGCCTTTTTGTACCCCTGCGTGAGATTTAACTCTTTTGACATGTATATGTATTTAACGAATTACAGCTTTACCTGAGTCCTTTTTGTATATTCGGACCAGGATTTTAGACTTGTCTTTTGATCATGTCAGCTCCTCAATATATATTTCGACATGTACTAAACAGGATCCTGATACACTCGAACCTTTATATTTTTCCACTCTGAAGCATATGTTATATATTAATATCATGGCCATTTGTTGCATGGGCCTTTATTATATTATTGGCATTTTCTATGGTTATTCTAGACGCTTTTCCAGGTTATCTATTCGTGCTATTAATCTGATTGGTCATGGCTTTGAGTCTCGCTATCGAATTATTGTATACAGGGGTTTGCGAAAATGTATTTTTACTTACTCAAAAAAAAAACATGGGGTTTTTGGGTGTTATGTAACATTGAAAATTGTTAATTATGTCCATGGCATAGTTAATAAATTGGGATGTTACACACGGCCGTTGGAGCGGCTCGCACGCAGAGTCACACTGGCGGGGCAGTGCGTGACCGCTGGGGCGGTCATACCCTAAAATCGTGCCGCTAGAGCGGCTCTCAGCTGCTGGGACAGCCATAGCCTGCCGGCGCCACCGCTGGGATAGTCTCTGGCCGCCTGGGCGGTCGTGAGTCGTCCTGCTCGCAGAACTTCGCGATTTTCAATAGTTTCTTCCCAAAAAGCCATTTTTGAACATGCAATTGATGAAAAACTTTCTGCAAACAAACTTTTAACTTATATGAACACTTTTAATCGGTAAAAACGTTTTCTCTTTGAAATAATTTCACAAAAAGCAACCCTTTCATGAACCATAATGGGAAAAACGAACAACCACAATAATATCAACAAACTCACATCATTATGCATCATGAAAATACAGTGAATATAAAATGTCTAGAACCCCTACCTCTCGTAGACCTCCTATGCTATGCGTAGAGACACCCTTTTCCTTCTCACTTTCTCTCTAGCTCCATGAACGGTACAAAGATGGATTCTTTCAAAAAATGCAAACGGTAGAAGTGTTCTATTTGGTGAGAGAATTAAGAATATGTGATTTGTGATTGGGTGAGAATTGATATGGATTTGGTGTTGTGGAAGGGCTATGGTTTTTGATTTTGAGAGAGAGAGAGTGGAATGGAGGCACAAGGATTGATGGAGGATACCAAGAGTGTTTTGGAAGATGAAAATTAGGTTTTCTTAGTGGAGGCATTGATGGGTATTATATAGAAATGTGGTGGGGCCCACACGTGACTTAAAAATACTAAAATACTCTAAAACGTCCCAGATAATACTACAACGCTCATATAACTTTATAATCTTTAAACATAAATTAAAAATACACCTATAGGCACATAAAGAAAATAAAATAAATAACATATAACACTTTAATAAGGAGAAATTTATCCACTCTAACCCAATTAAATCCCAACTAAGGTCTTTTACCCTTAATTCTCTTAATTAGGACTAAGGATAAGGGTGTTACACCTACCGAGTGGCCTTACCACCCAATCTTTCAAACTTGCATAATGTCTTTCACGTCTCTCAATTGAGAAAATATTATTCCGATCCTAGTCATGTCTTAGAGCCGGAAGATATACAACGAAGGGATGATTTGACGTTTGGGTTGCCCCCTATGAGGATCGTTGACCGCAGCGTCAAGAGATTAAGAAGTAAATAAGTGCCTTTGATCAAAGTGGCTTGGGGCGGAGGTCGGTTCGAAAACTCCACCTAAGAGTTGGAGGACGAGATGCGTCGCCGGTTTCCACATATGTTTACAGGTACGAAATTCAAGACGAAATTCTTTTTAGGGGGGGAGAAATGTAACACCCCGACTTTTATTAGGTTCTAATTAAGTGAGATTAAGAGTAATTGATCTTAGTTAGAATTTAATTAAGTTTGAGTGGATAAGTTTCTCCTTGATAACTTTAATGTGTTGTATGTGTTTGATTTGTATGTAATTATATGTTATATTTAATGTTTTAATGATGCATGAGGGTAGGAATGACGTATGTATGAGTATGGTACGAGTTGGGACGTTTTAGAAGTGTTTTGGGGCAATTTTACAGCCCAGTAATCGATTACCACGGGCTGGTAATCGATTACACTGCAAAAATTTTCGAATCTGTGCATTTTAACAGAATGTAATCGATTACAGAGTCGTGTAATCGATTACAGACTGCGCAGTTAAAGTTTTTAATGCGTTTTTAAGTCACGTGTGGGCCCCATAACACCTTTATATAATACATACCCCAGCCTCCACTCAGAAAACCTAATTTCCATCTTCCAAAACACTCTTGGCAGCCTCCATTCTCTCTTTCTCTCTCAAGTTCATAAACCATAGCCCTTCCACAACCCCAAATCCATATCAATTCTAACCCAATCACAAAACAAATCACATATTCTTAATCCTTTCATAAAATAGAACACTTCTACCGTTTGCATTTTTGAAAGAAGCCATCTTTGTACCGTTCGTGGGGCTAGAGAGAAAGTGAGAAGGAAAGGGGTCTCTCTATGCATAGCATAGGAGGTCTACGAGAGGTAGGGGTTCTAGGCATCCTTTATTCTCTGTGTTTTCATGCATATTGATGTGTGTTGTTGAAATTATTGCTGTTGTTCGTCTTTCCCATTGTGGTTCATAAAAGGGTTACTTTTTACCGATCAAAAATCCAAAAAGAATGTGTTTTAATGATGTAAAAGTGTTTTAAAGCTTATTCCACCGATTGATTTTCATGTGTCTGTGTTTTCTACCGATTGGGATGATTCTAGACTTGTGTTTTGGCTATTGGCTATTGAAAATCGAGTTTTTGAAACCCTAGAATCTGATTTACTAGTGTTTGTAATCGATTACAAGGGTTTGTAATCGATTACGAGCTGAGAATTTCCAATCGCGAGAAAACATGGCACTCCGGTAATCGATTACAGAGGACCTGTGATCGATTACAATAATTGATTACATTCCCCGATGTAATCGATTACAACGCTGCAGATTTTACGAAAAATTAACTGTTTTGACCCTTTTGTGCACCCCAATGTGTTCTACGACCCATATTAGTGTTATATACGATTTATGCATGATTTATATATGCTGGCATGATTTGTGATGTGTGCTTACATGCTGTTATGTGATGTTATTGATGCTATATATGTATGTATACCCTGTAAGACATTAATAACGACAAAGACGTCAAAAGGGACGCAAAGACAGTGTTAAAGTATGATAAAACACTCCCGTCTTCGGATACTGGTGGGGATATAAATCAAGGGATGGGAACCTTGGTGAACAGTCTCATTGGTAAAAGAACGACGGTACCCCCTCTCCTCATAGTATAGGATGAGCTCATGCCTAGGGGCTGGTGATGTAGAGGAGTACAAGAGGGTGGGCAGGCCAAAGATTAATGCAAGATAAAGTTATTTGAATTAATTGTATTATGTACCCTATGATTTATCCATTGTATATGTTTAGGGGCACTAGCACACTACACAGAAACGTTACCTACTCATGCAAATATTAACTGTACAATTCAAATTGACAAGACGCACTTAGGTAAGACGTTCCGGGATAAGTTTCTTTTTGAACTAATATCTGAATTTAACACATTCATATTTGGCTTATTTCATAATTAAACCCGGGGCGACTTCCTCTACTGAGTCACTTCCCAGTCCTCACCCTATGTTTTTCCCCCATATTATAGAGGACCAGAGAGCAGGATCATGGAGCTAGCGAGGAACAAGCACAACCTTAATTTATTTTCAGTCTTCCGCTTATAGACCTGCATACTTTGATTTACGTTTCAGTTATTTGTTTTATTTGTTTTAAGTCTGAACCTATGTTAGCTAGCAGCTATTTATTTGATATGTGTAACATCCCAATTTATTAACTATGCCATGGACATAATTAACAATTTTCAATGTTACATAACACCCAAAAACCCCATGTTTTTTTTTGAAACGTATAAGTAAAATATATTTTCGTAACCCATGTAAACGATAAATCGATAGCGAGACTCAAAAGCCACGACCAATCAGATTCAATAGCACAAATAGATATCCTGGATAAGCGTCTAGAATAATAATGGAAATTGCCAATAATATAATAAAGGCCCATACAACAATGGCCATGATATTATTGTTTAACTAAGCCTCAGGATAGAAATATAAAAGGTTCGAGTGTGTGCTGAATCCTGTTTAATACATATAGAGCAATTAAAGGAGCTGACATGATCAAAATAGACAAGTCTGAAATCCTGGTCCGAATATACAAAAGAGGACTCAGGTAAAGCTGTAGTGTTGTCAATACATATACATGTCAAAGAGAGTCAAATCCCATGCAGGGGTACAAAAAAGCTCCATAAAAATAACTTATAAACATAAAGTAAAGAGGTTAAAGGTCAGCGACATGTCAGTTAAGGGTCACGGTCAGTGCCTCATCTACTAGCACTCCCGGCGTCCTCGCTCATGTCTGAGCCCGCGACAGGGGAAGGCGCCTCAGACTCCACTAGGATGTAATTGACGTCTGGCCAGGAATCCGCCGAATCGTCGCTCTGGTAGCCCTCATCCTCCTCTGGATCCGACTCGACCGACTCCGAAGTGGGAGAAGGTGGCGGAGGTGGTAATGGAGAGACAGGCAGGGTGCCGGAGCTGGAGCAGGGGCAGGAGCAGGGGTAGGAGCAGGGTACCTCGCAAGAAGCTGTGGGATGAAGAAGCGGTGTACCCCTGAGATGGTGGACGCGACAGTCACCGCGCCGGTGGCTGGCGTGTAGCTGGCCCAAGCGAAATCAAAAGTCTCGTGGCGCGGCGGCGGCTGCTCCATCTAGAATCGAATCATCGCAAAGAGAGCGTAAGACAGAGATGTCTTAGTGAGTTACTTTGAGCACACGGATCTACGTGCTCAATGTTATCGATTATACCCAATCAAAGTAATACTTGCATCAAACAGAACTTTAACTTTCTTAAAAACTCAAGTGCTTACTTTGACTAGACCAAACAACTTAATGATCCGTCTCTAAGGGAAACCTAAGAGTCTTTCTAAGTTCTCGCAGTTCCCTCAATGTACAAATAATGCTCACCCCTCTCGTATATCATTACAGCCGACCATATCAGTTTCATACTTATGGTAATCACCACATAAAATTCTAGCAACAAATATAAATTATTATACAACAAGTCACTACTTTCACTTCATTCATATTAGTAAAACACACATAAAGACACTTCAAATTAACATATCCGACTTCACCCAACTTCCGGGATACCCATTCCAACCTTGAGGCGTATCCGAATACACCCACCTCCTAGATACCCTCTAATGGCGTATTCGAATACACCCAACTCCTGAATAGCCAAAGATAGCATACTCGAATCCACCCAACTCCTAAGTAGCCGATAACAGCGTACTCGAATCCACCCATCTCCTAAGTAGCTGAGAAAAGGCGTACTCGAATCCACCCAACTCCTAAGTAGCCGAGAAAGGTGTACTCGAATCCACCCAACTCCTAAGTAGCCGAGAAAGGCGTACTCGAATCCACCCAACTCCTAAGTAGCCGAGAAAGGCGTACTCGAATCAACCCAACTCCTAAGTAGCCATTAAACACTTCAATCTTCCAACTCAATACAACCACATGAAACATGTACAAGTCTCTACATATTCAGCTTAATAATCAATTAACTTTCTGTTAATGTAATTCCTCATTTGGTTTTGATAATAACAAAACTCATGTAACTTTGTGAGTTGTATTGAGAAGCTATAATGAGAAAGCTTCTTTGTAAAAGGATGAGAAAGCTTCTTTGTATTGAGAAACAAATGTGAGAAAGTAAGAGAGAGATGCTTCATGTATTGTATTGAAACAACTGTAATATTTGTAATAGAAGCATAGTTAATAGGATTAGTTGTGTATTAGGATTATATAATGTATAATCTTTGTAATACACACATGAGAAAGCTATGAGAAGACTTTCAGAAGAAGAAAGAAGAATCAGAAAGCTATCGAGGATGGTTCAGAAACTTAATGAGTTTCTGGTACATGTTCAGAAAGTAGCTCAGAAACTTAAAGAGTTTCTGATTGAGAAAGTAAAATCAGAATCGTGTTGAATGTTGATTATTAGGTTCTGATGTATGTTTTGTGCATGTGTATGTAAAATGGAAAATTATATTTTGCACATGCTAGAAAAGGGAATTAGTTGAAATGTTAGCTTTCCCGCCAAGAAATAGAGTTGTTAATGACAGCTGTACATTTTTTAATTTGAAAGAGCTCTCTATAAATAGATGAGTCTCAAGTTGTAATTGTTATGATGACACAATCAGAATAGCACAGAAAAGAGAAAAGATCAGAGTGATAAAAAAAATCATCTGAGAGAAAAGAAAGAGCTTAAAAAAGGAAAAAAGAAATCTGAGAGGAAAACTCAGATACATTGAGAAAGAAAAGAAAAGAGCTGTGAGCTAAAAGAGAAAAAGAAAAGAGAAAAGAAAGCTCAAGAAAGTGAGATTAGAATAATGTTCTGATTCAAATTTGTAAATTGAAGAAGAGAAGGAATTTCTGAAGTTGAAGAATTCAGAAATTGATCAAGCTTAAAGAGTTTGAGGCTTAGAGAAACCAAACCAGAAGAAGTGAATTCGATTTCTCAAGGAATTGGTTCTTAGAAAGGGTGATCAGAAGTAAGGTTCTGAAAAGTCCTTGGTGAGATTCAAGGCAGGAAAATCTTTCCAGAGGGGATATCTGGAGAGTGGAAAATCTTTAGAAGGGCTATTCTAAAGTGTCGAACCTGAGAAGGTTGCAAAAGATATCTTTGTATTGATACTTGTATTTTCTGATGCATTTCTAGTGGAACTCAATCATTGAAAGATTGAAGAACTGGATGTAGGCTCACATTGGCCGAACCAGTATAAAATTGGTGCAATCTCTCTAACCTTTCACTATTTGCATTAATTGTTTTGATTGCTAAGAAACTGTGCATTCGAATTCTATGTTTTGATTTCTGATTGAATATCTCAAGAACAAACTTGAAACAACAATCTGAAAGTTAAAGAAACTAAAGCTAAAGGAATCTTTATGTGTTTAACTTTCTAGTATATGATATTTGTTATTTGTGTAATTGAAATCTGAAATAAACAATTTAAAGAACACATTACAGAAAGAGAAATTAGTGTTTTGAAATCTGTAACTAGTTTTCTCAAGAACACTTTCTTAAGAAACTATTTTTGTTCTTTGTGTGATTACTGCTTAGATTTCTGATTGCAATAGAAGTACATATCATATTGTATGTTGTTTGTGTGATTTGTTTGTGAAATAATTGTTTAGAAACATATTGATTCTAAAACAAAATCTGATGCAATTTCTGAAGTAAGTTCAGAAAGCTAGATCAGAAAGTTGATTCAGAAAGTGGTATATTTCTGAAAGAGTTATTTCTTATATTGATCATTTGATTGTTGAGAAAACTTGATATCTAAAGTTGTGTGATATTTGTGATTAATAATCCGCTGTGCAAAATAAATCATTGTCATTGGCATATTGATTTCTGTGTATGTCATATGTTTGATTGAGAATTCTGATATCACAAGTAACATTTTTTATTCTTATTGTTTTGACTAATTCTTAACAAATATCAAAGACTTGATCAATCTTTGAGATTTGCAGAAGTGTTAGAATAACAAGAAGAATTTGCAAAAAGTGTACACAATCAATTCACCCCTTCTTGGGTTGTGTGAAGCATAGCTTGGAGGTGTTTCTCAAGAGATACCTCACACCATCACTTTCAACATCATAACATGTACTTTCAAATCTCACAACTAAACATATAAGAGTTAAACTTTCATTACAACCCTTTAATAATTGCTCTGCGAGCATCAAAATTCACCAACTCAGCATTTAGCACATAACACGGTTATTCAACATCATTAAATTTCCCCTTATGAGTACTACTCATGGTAACACTTTATTTTCAAACATATGATCCTTTCACAAAAGCATTCTCAAGTGTTCTCCAAAATCTTTAATAACACAAAATCATACAATTACATGTATATATATAATCACAAGGCTAGGGAAATATTTAAATCTCACATAGCTTATTAACCCCCTAATCATTATTTGAAAACGTGTACTTGAAATAGGATGAAAACAGGTGAAATTTTACTTTCTGGTGCAGGGGATCGATCCTCAGGGGTCTGGGATCGATCCTGCACTAAAATTGTTTCTCTCGGGTAAAATTTTGCCCAGGGGATCGATCCCCCCTTTAAAATTGCAGAAAACACATTTTCTCAGCATGAGGATTGATATAGAATTATTTGTATTGATTATTTCCGTCTTGTATGCATGTAATTTGACCACTTTTGAGATGAATGAGCTACTTTTGCATCATATTAGGCATTTGGTACTTGATTGGAACTTTGTGCATTTTCTCAGCATTTTGTGCTTTGTGACACTATTCTGTAATTTGCCTATAACTTGAGTTCTAGAAATTGGAATTTTGTGTTCGTTGCCTTGTTGGAAAGCTTAGACACAGGTCTACAAAGTTGATGAAGAACTCGAAAGCTGATTCAGACCATAAGGTCTACACAGGTCTACACAGTTCTTATTTCTGAAATTTAATGCTAAAATCCCCAAACCTAACCTTGCATAATCACTTTTCACTTATTGAATTCCTTGGAAAAATGACCTAGGTCTTCCACTTGTCTACAAGTTACCTAGTTTTAATTTGATTCAATTCGGCAATTGATCAAATTTTGGAGCCGTTGTCGGGGAATTCAATGGTACCTAGTGATTATGATGTGAATATGCGAATAGCTTGACATTTGAAAATCAAATTACAATTGCATTAGTTTCTGTTTTTCATTTCTGCATTTAGTTTTCTGTTCTCTGCATTTTAATTCTGTTCTGCATATTAATTCAGTTCTGCATTTTAATTCAGTTCTGCATATTAATTCTGTTCTGCATATTAATTCTGTTTTGCATAATTTCTGTATCATATTACATTCTGCATCATTCTGCATATTGCACTTTTAATTCAGTTTTTGTTTCATTTCGCTTACTGCATTTTGCTTAGTGCATTTTAATTCTGCATATTGCATAAATTCTAATCTGTTTTGCATGATAATGTATTGCATAATTGAGTTTCACCTGTGTATTGCATAGTTCAGTTTCGCATTTGGTATCATAAAGTCTTGGGATATAGCATTCATTTTCATTAGTCTTAATTTCCACTTAGTTTCATTCTGATAAAGCATTTTGATATAGCTTTCTGAGTCATACCTGCATCAATTTGGAAGTTTTCTGCATCACATCATACTTGCATTAGCAGAACAAGATAAAAAAAAAAGAGCATATAGCATACAAGCATATAGCATAAAAGCATTTAGCAGCAGATATCAGCAGTAGCAGCAAATATCAGCAGTAGCAGTAGCAGTAGTATAGCAATAGCATTCATAGCATTCAACATATAGTAGCATACATATCAGCAAATATAGCAGCATAGCATCGCATTGCAGCAGCATAGGCATTGCAACAGCATAGTGTTACTTGCATTGTAGGTTTTAGTTGCATTTGTCATTTTAGCCTTCTAATTCTAGCTTATCTTAGTTGCATTTGGTTTATAGGTGTTGATTTCACTTGGTCATAACTTGGAATTGGAAAATTGAACTGTCTTGCGGCTTAAACTAGCTTGCGACTAAATTGGAAGTTGAATGAATAGTGCTGAATAGTGCTTTTTACCTATAAAATCAGGATTTAGGTCCAAAAACTTCACCGTTTCTCCGACCTAACACTTGATTCTATAGGGAAATGGCATTCTGGAAATAACTCAATCCTTAAAGAGATTGAGCCCCCCCTCCGTTTCGCCAAATTCCTTCGTTTACTAGGTGTTTCGGGCACTTTTTAGTTCCGGCAGGACACATTCGGTATTCCTGAAATTGTTTTTTGTGCTCCGATTGACCCGAAACTTGGTACCTTGAAGGAAAACGGCCTAACAAGCAAGACCCACTACTATGACGCATGCCCTTTTTTGGCCAAATTCCATCGTTTAGACCACTTTTTTAATTTTTTAAGATTTTTCTTTGCACTTTTGGATTAAGAATAGGTGTTAGAATTTAACCTAGGTGGTCCCATAATTTTTAAAATTCATTTGATAGGGTTTCTGATTTTTCTAGGATTATTTTTAGCATTTTAGGTGTTAGTTAGTGCATTACTTGTGTTACAAGCCATCCTTTACATTGTTACTTGTTTCTGCATCATCATGTATGATTACTAGATCTCACACTGGTTCTGATTTAGTAGATTTTGATCCTGAGATTGATAGGACTCTTAGGTTGATTAGAGCTAGGAGGAGACGTTCATTTGGAATTAGTACTGATTTTCCTCCTAACACTAACCTTAACCCTTGTTCTAGTGTTTCTGGTGATCATAATTGTGCTGTAGGATTAGGTGATATGGCTGAGAGGACTCTTAAGGAGTTGGCTGCTCCAGATGTGAATTACCAAGCTTTGGCAATTCTGTATCCTCAACTGGATGTAGATTTTGAGCTGAAGTCTAGTCTTATACACTTGCTGCCAAAGTTCTGTGGTTTGGCAGGGGAAGATCCTCACAAGCATTTGAAGGAGTTCCATGTGGTCTGTTCTAATATGAGACCACAAGGTGTTGAAGAGGATCAGATTAAGCTGAGAGCATTTCCTTTCTCACTGGATGGTGCAGCAAAGGATTGGTTATATTACTTGCATCGGGGAATTGTGACTAATGGCAAGATATGAAGAGACTTTTCCTGGAGAAATTCTTTCCTGCATCAAGAACAACTTCAATCAGGAAGGATATCAGTGGGATTAGGCAGCAGGGTGGTGAGACTCTCCATGAGTACTGGGAGAGATTCAATAAGCTTTGTGCAAGCTGCCCTCATCACCAGATTAGTGACCAGCTGCTGATTCAGTATTTCTATGAGGGGTTGCAGGTCATGGATAGGAGTATGATTGATGTTGCCTCAGGTGGTGCCTTGGTGGATAAGACACCCACTGCAACAAGAAACTTGATAGAGAACATGGCTGCCAATGGTCAGCAGTTTGGTACAAGAGCAACCAGTTGCAGAAGTGTTAATGAGGTCCAATATTCAGAGACAAATTAGAGGATGGAGCATAGGATGGATGAGCTCACAAGCCTCGTGAGACAATTGGCCCTTGCAAATACACAGAAGCAACATCAGGTAGCAGCTGTTATGTGTGGCATTTGTTCTATGGTGGATCATTCTACAGATCAATGCCCCACATTGCAAGAAAATAGTGAGATGGTGGCTGGAGTTTTTCCTAGGAGACCTTTCCAGCAGCAGCACCAACAGAACCACAACCCATACTCTCAGACATACAATCATGGATGGAGGGATCACCCAAATCTGAGATATGGCAGTGGTCATCCACCTCCATACCAGCAGCAACAGAGTTTTAATAGAGGTGGAGGCAATAGTGGCTTTGTGCAGCAGCATAAATTAGATTTCAGGCCACATACCAGCAGCCAAATACCCTCTGTACCTTCTTCCTCACCTGAGCCATCTTTGGCAGATTTGGTTAAGCAAATGGCAACTAACAACCTTCAATTTCAGCAAAGAACATATTCGACTATCCAAAGTATGCAGCAAAGAATGGATGCAACCATCCAAAGTTTGCAAACTCAGATTGGACAGTTAGCCACCACTATTGGTGAGTTGAAGAATCAGGGATCGGGTAAACTGCCTTCTCAAGGAGTAAGTCCGAGTAATGTTAGCGCCATTACACTCAGAGGTGGAAAGGTACTTCCTGCACCAGAGTTAGAGCAAGCTGCTGCAGATTCAGAATTAGTGCAGAATAAGATTGCAGATCCAAAAAATTCTGCAGCAGCAGAAAATGAAAATAAAAAGAAAAAGGTTGCTGATGATTCTTCTTCCATTCCTTCCCCCATCCCTCTCCCATTCCCAAACAGAGTCACTCAATCAAGGAAGATAGCAGATTCTGAATTGCATAACGAAATATTGGAGACATTTAGGAAGGTTGAGGTGAATATACCTCTCCTAGATGTCATCAAGCAGATTCCTAAATATGCAAAGTTTCTTAAGGATTTGTGCACACAGAAAAGGAAGTTGAAGGGTAATGAAAGGGTGAACATGGGCAGAAATGTGTCATCTATCATTCAGCCCGGTTTACCAATTAAATGCAAAGACCCTAGTACTTTCACCGTCTCATGCATCGTTGGTGACAAGACTTTTGATCGTTCCATGCTAGACCTTGGGGCAGCGATCAATGTTATGCCTAGGTCCATCTATAAGTCATTGCACATTGGAGAGCTTAAGGCATCAGGGATTGTGATCTAGTTAGCAGATAGGAGCATTCGACATCCTGATGGCATGCTGGAGGACGTTCTGGTTGGGGTAAAAAGTCTTATTTTCCTTGCTGATTTTTATGTTTTAGATGTCCAGCATGATGAGCACACACCACCACCATTGATATTAGGTAGGCCATTTTTGAAAACTGCCAGGACAAAAATTGATGGTCATACTGGTACAATATCAATGGAGTGTGGTGATATTATTGTGCATTTTAATCTGCATGATGCCATGAGATATCCTGCTGAGGAGCATTATGTCTATCATATTGATATCATTGATACTTTAGTAGATAGGATGCATCCTGATTTCTCTGATTCTGTGTTGCATTATGATTCTGTTGAGTCTGTTGATATTCATTCTGATGATGATGATTTTGATTCTGATCTTCATACGGTGATTGATTCTATGCTTATGCATTATTAGCATTCTGAGAGTGTTGATTCTGTGAGTGTAGATTCTGTGATGCATCTTGATTTTGTGCATTCTGACACGCACTCTGATACACATTCTGTTGCGCATTCTTCTGTGCAGTCTTCTGTCATGCATTCTGTCATACATTCTGATTTGTCCATGCATTCTGATACAGCTGTTATTTCACCTCAGGCTGCTGGTTCACATTATGAATCAGCAATAGCTACTGACGCTTCCCTTGCAGATTCTTCTCTTGTGTCGTCTGTTGTTGCAGGTGCCGATACCACTGCACCCACTTTGGAATTGAAGCCGCTGCCCGATCATTAGAAGTATGCATTCTTGGAGCCTAATGAGCAGCGACCGATCATCATTGTTAGGGATTTACTCCCTGACCAAGAGGAGAAATTATTGAGCATTGTGAAGCAGAACATGAGGGCTATTGGCTGGACACTTGCAGACATTCCTGGGATTAGCCCCTCCACTTGTATGCACCGTATTCAGTTGGAGGAGGGGGCTAAACGAGTGAGGCAGCCCCAAAGGCGGCTCAACCCCTTGATCCTGGATGTGGTGAAAAAGGAGGTGAGCAAGTTATTGGCTGCTGGCATCATCTATCCGATCTCGGATAGCAAGTGGGTTAGCCCGGTGCAGGTTGTTCCGAAGAAGAGTGGGATCACAGTGCAGAAAAATGAGAAAAATGAGTTGATCCCCACTCGACTACAGAATAGCTGAGAGTCTGCATTGACTATAGGAAGCTGAACCAGGCCACTAGGAAGGATCACTTCCCGCTGCCATTCATTGGTCAGATATTGGAGAGGCTAGCTGGCCAGTCCCATTACTGCTTCCTGGACGGGTATTCAGGTTACTTCCAGATACATATCGCTCCGGAGGATCAGGAGAAGACCACATTCACCTGCCCATTTGGCACATTTGCGTACCGTCGGATGCCCTTCGGTCTATGCAATGCCCCAAGTCGTTTCAGAGATGCATGGTGAGTATATTTTCTGATTTCTTAGAGGATTGTATGGAGGTATTCATGGACGACTTCACTGTTTACGGTTCTTCTTTTGATGCATGCTTGGATAGCCTTACTATAGTGTTGCATAGATGTGTCGAGTCACACCTTGTACTGAATTTTGAACAATGTCATTTTATGGTTAGGAAAGGTGTGGTTCTTGGACACATTATCTCTAGTGATGGTATTGCTGTTGATAGAGCTAAGATTGATGTTATTGCCTCTTTGCCTTACCCCGCCTCCGTGCGGGAAGTCCGTTCTTTCCTTGGACATGTATGTTTTTATAGGCGTTTCATCCAGGACTTTAGCAGCATTGCCCTCCCGCTGTCTAGATTGCTGCAGAAGGATGCAGAGTTCCGTTTTGATGATGACTGCAGGAAGGCATTCGATCAGCTCAAAGGGCGGTTGACCTCCGCACCTGTTTTGATTCCACCTGATTGGAGGTTCCCCTTTGAGTTGATGTGTGATGCCTCCAACTATGCAGTTGGTGCTGTACTTGCTCAGAGGGTCGGGAAGGCTTCCCATGTGATAGCCTATGCTTCCCGCACCCTTGACTCCGCCCAAGCCAATTACACCACTACGGAGAAGGAGCTGTTGGCCATTGTATTTGCCTTGGACAAGTTCCGTGCTTACTTATTGGGTACTAAAGTGACTGTATTCTCTAATCATGCAGCGCTTAAGTACCTACTAAGAAAGCCGGATACTAAGCCAAGGCTCATCAGATGGATGCTATTATTGCAAGAGTTTGATCTGGAGATCCGGGATAGAAGTGGAGCTGAGAATCTTGTAGCAGATCACCTCAGTCGCATTTCTCAGGTACCAGAGCCTCATCCCATCCATGACTCATTTCCTGATGAGCGGCTCTTATAGGTTGATGTGGGTAAGGACCCTTGGTATGCTGATTTAGTTAACTATCTGGTTGCATGGCAGTTGCCTGCTCACTTATCTAGGTACCAGATAGCTAAGCTAAAGAGCGATGCCAAGTTTTATCATTGGGATGATCCTTATCTTTGGCGGATGTGTAGTGATCAGGTTATCAGGCGGTGTGTGCATGAGCATGAGGTTCCCTCTGTTCTGCGCTTTTGTCACACACTTGCGTGCAGCGGCCACTTTGGCCCGCAACGCACTGCCAGGTGAGTTTTGGACTATGGGTTGTATTGGCCCACTTTATTTCGCGATTCTTACACCTTTTGTAAGAGTTGTGAGCGCTGCCAGAAAATGGGAAACATTTCCCATAGGCATGAGATGCCCCAGCAACCCATACTATTCTGTGAGATTTTTGATGTATGGGGCATCGACTTTATGGGGCCATTCCCCATTTCTGTTGGTTTCTCTTATATACTTGTGGCTGTTGATTATGTCTCTCGATGGGTGGAGGCTAAGGCCACCCGAACTGATGATTCTCATGTTGTTGTGGATTTTTTCAGATCTCAGATTTTTTGCAGGTTCGGGTTTCCGCGTGCCATTATCAGTGATCAGGGGAGCCATTTCTGTAATAAGAATATGGCGGCTCTCTTGAAGAAGTATGGGGTGACGCACAAGGTTTCTACTCCCTACCATCCGCAAACAAATGGCCAAGCGGAAGTGTCAAATAGGGAGTTGAAACACATCTTGGAGAAGACAGTGCAACCCAACAGTGGGCATACCGAACCACTTACAAGACACCTTTGGGGATGTCCCCCTATAGGGTTGTCTTTGTTAAGGCGTGCCACCTTCCTATGGAGATTGAGCATCGCGCATACTGGGCGGTGAAGAGTTGCAACCCCGATTTGTCCCAAGCCGGCCCGCATAGGAAGCTCAAACTTCAAGAGTTGGAAGAGATACGCTTGGAGGCATATGAGAACTCCCACATTTACAAGGAAAAGACCAAACTCATTGATAACGTGGTTTTTGCCAATATTTTATACCCTTAATTTGGATGATTGTATGCAATTCTTTGCTCTAATTTAGCCATTTATTATACTTAATACAATTTGGAATTTAATTGGGCTTAACATAAATAAAGGCTAAAATAACAAGTTTTATGATGTTTTTGCAATTCAAGGATGACCTTTGCACTTGATCTTGGATATTTTGTATTTTTAGTACAGGTCACAGGTATTATTGGAGTTGTAGACATCAAGAACTGAGCAAGAAGCGGAGCAGTGAGTTTCAGAACCAGCATCGAGCGCTCCAGCGCCCATAGCGCGCTCCAGCGCACGAGGCCCACTTAAACACATCACGTGCACAACGCTGACGCTCTAGCGAGCTATACGCGCCCCAGCGCCGCGCCGCAACTCTGTCACAGCAGCAACCCTATCTGCACGAGTTGGGGGCCCAAATTGATTAGGGTTTGGAGGCTGCTCATCTTATTTAAAGGAGGCTAATACATCAGAAAACGGATCTCTTCACACCTCTACATACCTACTGTTACTTTCATATCTTTTCTTTTCCTAGTTTCTTACTTTCAACCCTAGGCTTTTAGTTAGAGTTATTTTTCTCCATTAGGATCCCATCTTCTTCCTAGTCTAGCTCTAGCTTCGTCATTGTATTTCCAACGTTATTCGTCAAGCCCTTTGGGTTTTGTAAGTTACTCTTTCTAATTAATTCAGTTATTCGTTTTTCCATCTTTCCAATTTGCATTTAATTTCTTACTTTGCTCTTTATTGTTAAAGTTAATTACTTTCTTTATTCCAATTTATTTTCTGCCTTTTATTTTCTCCATGAGTAACTAAGCCTCTTGGTGGTTTATGAGGGTGTGAACATCATTGGGGTAAATTGAGGCTTTGTTCTTAATATTGCATAAGTTTTCATTATCAAACCTTGGCATATGATTTGAGATCTTAAATTGTGTGTTTAATCCTTTGTCTTGGCTTACTCGATTCAGTTAGGCTAATTCATTGGCATATGTTTATGTGTTAGTTAATTAATTGATGCATGGCATATTACGATTTGGTAATGAGTAATAAATTGACTGATTAGTCTCTATAATTAGATTAATGTGATTGGCTTTAATAATTGTTGAAAGTGGAACTAAAGGTGAGATCTCACTAATTAATCCCATTCTAGGCAATTAATCATTAGAATCACAACAAAAGAGTTAGATCTAACTCCGGCGTAATTAATCAACTCATGCATTCTTTTGTAGCCAATGATAACACCCTAATGAATGTTCTACCCCCATAAACCACTGTTTTTATTATTCCAATTTTATTCCAATTTATTTCTCTTGCATACAAAAACCCCCCCAATTGTGACAACCATCATACAATTAGTCTTGAGTATTGCTCTCTTAGTCATTCCTTGTGAGAGACGACCCTGGTTTCCACTAAACCATATTAGGGGAACTTGGTTATAAAAATTAATTAAATTTATGTGTGCCACGACAGCACGCATCAAATTTTTGGCGCCGTTGCCGAGGAATGGCGATGAAAGTAATCACTAGTTGTGTGATTTGTACATATTGTACATAATCGTTTTTCTTTGTTCCTTTGAAAAAAAAAGGAAAAAAATTATTTTTGCATTGCATTACATAGCACACTGCATATTTCATCTGTACATTGCATTACATCTAGCATTTGCATCCATAGAACTTGTTGTTCGCAGAACAACAAAGTTCTGCGTCGATACGAGCGCCCGAGCGCCCACTCAGCACCCTAGCTCACCTTTAGAGGGCGCCCTAGCGCCCTTGGACTGCTCGAGCGGTCGTTCGTCATCCTGCAGCATGTTTTCATGTTTTCTTCTCTTATTTTTCTTCTTTTTCTAGACTAACATGAACACTAACCCCAATTTTAGTCTCCAAGATTTTAGTTTCCATGGTTTTGCAGGTTATCAACCAAGTAGTGGGATGCAAGTGCCACCATTATCCTCAAACCTTCACCAAACACCATACCCGTACCAAAACCCTCAACCGTACTATGAACCATGTTCATCCTTTGACCCCTATTACCAGCCATATAATGAACCACCACCTTCCTACATTGAACCATTTCCATACACATACCATGAGCCTAATCCTTACTCATATCCCAGCAAATGTCTTAACCGACCAACCATTGACCCATTCTACCAACCTTCTCAACCTCTTGCACCGTCTACTCCTGGTGAAAATACTGACAACTCCATGATGAAACAAATTTTTAAAATACTTATGACAAACCGGCAAGCACTTTTGCGCATGGAAGAGGACCTCCAACAATTGAGAACTCAGGCCACCTCATCACCACCACCACCTTCTCCATTACCACCTTCTTTACCACCACCAGCTTCACCTCCACATTCACCATCACAAGAGGAACCAGAGTTCCCTATTGTTGAAGATAATTATGCTTTAGAGCAATTGGATTGGGAGACATTGAAGGCCATGGTGGAAGAATTATCTGGGGAAATCGAGGAAGACTCCGAAGTGGAGATAGTCTATGAGGAGCCTCCACCTTTACTCAGTACCGTGCTAGACACCGTGTGTGCGGAGGAAAGTTCTTTGAGTGTTGGAGTCGCTGCAGAGATTCCCTCACTAGGAGAAATTGACGAGGCATGCAAGGAAAAAGTCATGGATTCCACTCCTTCATCCCCTGTTGTTTCTAGGCAACCATTGGAAGTCTTCCCACTTGCTCTTGGGCCTCATGAGTATGCTTGTCTCGAGACTGATGCTCAACTCCTTACCCTTTGTGGGGTGTCGGTATCTTCTCGAGCTCAAATTTCTTGGAAGCTAACTAATTTAAATTATGTTTTCTCTAACCCATCTTGTGAAGACTTTTATCCCTCCTCACTTGATTTTGTTGGTTTTAGGGATGCCTTTTGCAGGAATGAGTGTTGTGCTTCAAGGGGCAAATTAAGAATCAAAATACTTGGGTCCGGAAATAAGAAATGGATCATTCTCTTTGAAGTGGTTCATTTCTCATGGGATCCCGGTGGAGGTATGGAAAGCACACCATGGTGGAAATTGCTGGATCAATTCAAGCATAAGCCGCCCTGTGAGTGGCTGACCAAACGTCCAACTTAGGGACGTTAAAGCAAAGTGCTTTGTGGGAGACAACCCACCAATTATTAATTTTGTAGCCTTTCATTTTGTTTTTTATATTTTATAGTTATAATTAATCACTCTATGTTTGTTAGAGTTAATTTTGCATTAGGGAGATGCACGGTGTACATGACAGCAACTAGCCAAATTCTGCAGCAGCACTGGCGCCCTAGCGCATACAACGCGCTTCAGCGCCCGACTGGTCCCTGTCCACGCGCCCCAATGCGCCTGTCACGCCCTAGCGCACCTGTCCGGGACGCTGTCAGTTCTTCCTCAGACGGTTTTTCTCTCTATACCCTTCTCTCTGTTCTTTTATTGTTTGTCACTGAGGACAGTGCCTTATTCAAGTGCGGGGAGGGTGTAGAAATTGCTTTCGTGTATATCTTGCATGTATAGTTATTTTGTTTTATTTTCTTTTATTTTCTTTTATTTTATGTGTTTTGTTTGATGATTGGCTAGTTGTCTTTATAGCACCCTTTGGTCTGAAATTGCTTCTACCCGTGATTTTAATTCATAAATTGTTGGCATATTATTCTTATATGAGTTTGAATTGTTTTTGTTGTCCCTGATGGTTGTTTGGATTACCTGTAAGAATTGAGCCTTACTGTGATTAAATACGTCAACTAATCACTTTCTTTCTGTGGGCACACACACTTGTATTTGTTATTCCCGAATTTGCTTGATTCTTGTTTTGCATTTTATACATGTTGCATGTGATTGAGGCATAATTTTGTTTATACATTTAAAAGTCACTTAGCCAAATAGCCAACCCATACATAATTCTCATTGTTTGTAGCCAATTTGAACCTTTATCCCTTTTTTGTCACTAAGCTCATTACAAGCCAAAGACAGAAAAACAATGAAAAATCCCTTCTGAGAAACTAGGAGGACATGGTTTGATTGTTGGGCAAAGGTCTTAAGTGTGGGGAAATTGGGTTAAATTGAGCACGGGTATAAATTGCAAAATATTGGGATATAACTGTAAAGGTAGCTTTTGTACATAAGTGGTCATTTGTTATCTTCTTTTCCACCTCATTTCAACTACCAAAAGAATTGAGGTGAGGTAATCAAAAAAAAAAAATCGAAAAAAATACAGAAAAATTCAAGAAAAAAATGTGAATTCAGCAAATAAAGGTTGTCGGGTTCCTGGGAATTAATGTGAAATTATTTGGGAACCTTGGGAATGTTAAATTTAAGAATTTATGGGATATTGATCTTGGGTATTTCTATTCTCTCCATCTCTTCTCTCTCCATCTTTTCTATAGTGATAGAAGTCATCTAGGATCGATCAAACCATGAAGTCTTAGTTTTTTGGAATTAAGTCCACTTCCCATATATGCCACACCTGTCCCAAGCCCCGTTACAACCCTGAAAAGACCTCTTGATGCACTTGTGTGAATTATTCAATTGAGTGTTTAGCCAAAACACTGAGTGATTGAGAGAAAAAAACACACTGGTGAGGGCCAATCAATCAACTTTGCATAACATGAACTGATTCTCTTAACTCATGAATTTCTTTTAATGCCAACTGATAACATGTTAAGGGTGTTGCATAATTCTGACCAAGGTGTGCTGTTTTGAATAACTTTCCATCATCTGTAGATTTTATTTTTTCTTTTAGGACTTAGGTGTTAGATGTGTTAGCCAATGCTTTGCTTTGAGAGATGTCTGGAATCATTGCTTTTGCATGAGGACATGCAATTGTTCAAGTGTAGGGATATTTTATAATGTGGTTTTTGCCAATATTTTATACCCTTAATTTGGATGATTGTATGCAATTCTTTGCTCTAATTTAGCCTTTTATTATACTTAATACAATTTGGAATTCAATTGGGCTTAACAGAAATAAAGGCTAAAATAACAAGTTTTATGATGTTTTTGCAATTCAAGGATGACCTTTGCACTTGATCTTGGATATTTTGTATTTTTAGTGCAGATCACAGGTATTATTGGAGCTGTAGACATCAGGAACTGAGCAAGAAGCGGAGCAGTGAGTTTCAGAACCAGCATCGAGCGCTCCAGCGCCCATAGCGCGCTCCAGCGCACGAGGCCCACTTAAACTCATCACGTGCACAACGCTGACGCTCTAGCGAGCTATACGCGTCCCAGCGCCGCGCCGCAACTCTGTCACAGCAGAAACCCTATCTGCACGAGTTGGGGGCCCAAATTGATTAGGGTTTGGAGGCTGCTCATCTTATTTAAAGGAGGCTAATGGATCAGAAAACGGATCTCTTCACACCTCTACATACCTACTATTACTTTCATATCTTTTCTTTTCCTAGTTTCATACTTTCAACCCTAGGCTTTTAGTTAGAGTTATTTTTCTCCATTAGGATCCCATCTTCTTCCTAGTCTAGCTCTAGCTACTTCATTGTATTTCCAACGTTATTCGTCAAGCCCTTTGGGTTTTGTAAGTTACTCTTTCTAATTAATTCAGTTATTCGTTTTTCCATCTTTCCAATTTGCATTTAATTTCTTACTGTGCTCTTTATTGTTAAAGTTAATTACTTTCTTTATTCCAATTTATTTTCTACCTTTTATTTTCTCCATGAGTAACTAAGCCTCTTGGTGGTTTATGAGGGTGTGAACATCATTGGGATAAATTGAGGTTTTGTTCTTAATATTGCATAAGCTTTCATTATCAAACCTTGGCATATGATTTGAGATCTTAAATTGTGTGTTTAATCCTTTGTCTTGGCTTATTCAATTGAGTTAGGCTAATTCATTGGCATATGTTTATGTGTTAGTTGATTAATTGATGCATGGCATATTAGGATTTGGTAATGAGTAATTAATTGGCTGATTAGTCTCTTTAATTAGATTAATGTGATTGGCTTTAATAATTGTTGAAAGTGGAACTAAAGGTGAGATCTCACTAATTAATCACATTCTAGGCAATTAATCATTAGAATCACAACAAAGGAGTTAGATCTAACTCCGGCGTAATTAATCAACTCATGCATTCTTTTGTAGCCAATGATAACACCCTAATGAATGTTCTACCCCCATAACCACTGTTTTTATTATTCCAATTTTATTCCAATTTATTTCTCTTGCATACAAAAACCCCCCCAATTGTGACAACCATCATACAACTAGTCTTGAGTATTTCTCTCTTAGTCATTCCTTGTGAGAGACGACCCTGGTTTCCACTAAACTATATTAGGGGAACTTGGTTATAAAAATTAATTAAATTTATGTGTGCCACGACAGCACGCATCACTCATCCATGACAAGATGTTAGTGCGGAAGGAGTTCTCCATTGGGCAAAAAGTTCTACTCTACAACTCTCGCCTCTAAATTTTCACTGGTAAGCTTCGCTCCCGTTGGCAAGGTCCTTTTATTGTGCAACATGTGTTTCCCTTTGGTGCTATACAGGTTTTGGATCCCGGGACGGGAAAGATTTTCATAGTAAATGGTCACCGCTTGAAGCCATTTCATGAGGAGATCCCCCAAGAGGACATTGAGGAGACCCACCTCCTTCCAGCCACTTATATTTGATAGTGAAGTTTCCCCCCCTTCTTTCTTCTTTTCTAGTTTCTATTTGCATTAGTTGAGTAGGTTGTTTGTTGTTGCATTGTAGATTTCATGCTAGTCATTAGTTAGGTTGTTTGCTTAGATAGGTTGTTACTTGCCTTTCTTGATTGATTTGGAAGTGTTGTGCTTGAGACTTGCATCATTTTCTTAGGTGGTTAGAGTTCCGACATGATTGCATTTCACTTTGTTCTTATTGATACTTGCTTGGTGATTGATCTTATTGTGTATAGATGATTTGTCTTTGGACACTTACCTTGTGAGTTTTGGGCCTTACATTGGGTAGCCGCATTACATGCCATTCCATTCTTGTTGTGTGCTTCTCTTGTGGACGTTGTCATTCTAGGGTTTGCCTTGTCTCTTTATTGAGGTTACATTTTTCATATGCATTCTTGAGCGTGATGGAGGCACTTTTCTTCTTGAGTCCATGGCCATATTGCCTACCCTATACATTGCCCTTGCAAGCCCCTTTGAGCCATATATCTCATTCTTTCATCTTAGCTCATCATAAGCCAAAAAAGTGAAAAACCATTTTACACCCTACCTTTGGAAAGTGGAGTAGCATTGGTTTTATCATCTTGCATGCTTGAGTCTAAGTGTGGGGGTTTGCCATGGAAGGCAAACTTCTAAGTGTGGGGGAATGACACCTTGGTTGTAGATTATACTATGTGCCATTATTGGATTGCATTGTGCATTTTATGTGTGGATTGTTGTATGTGAAAAAAGCAAAAGCAAAGTTAAAAAAAAAAAAAAAAGAGAAAAGAAATTCAAGGTCAAAGACCTAGCGTTTTAAGTGTGAAATGTAAAAAAAAAAAAAAAAAATGTGAGCAAAGCTCTTGTGCTTTTGTGTGCTTGGTTGCGAAAAGTGAAATCTATGCATTGTGTTTGGGTGGAATTCCCCCTTGTGTTTAATTGTGATTCATGCTAACCAATGCTAGTCTTATTCCCTTAGGTCTTTAGCTCACTTCCCCATACATTCCACACCCTCACCTTGACCTCATTACAACCAAAACAAAGACCTCTTGATTCTTGGATACATTGAATACTAGTAGTGGAGATTTAGAGGTTTGACAAACCTATGTTGAATGCTTTGTCTAACAAGAGAGTTGAGAGGAAGACAAGTCCACCATAATAGTGAGTTGAGAGCACACACACACCCATTGAGGTCCATACATTTCATCTATGCATTTTAAGGGATTTTGCTTTGCTTGTGTATTGTACATCCTTGATATTGGAATGCTTGGTTGTTGGAAACTCTTACCACTTTAAATTGCTTTCTTGGTCTTGAGCCAAAACACTTTTGGATCATTTATTGAAATTCAAGTAGCACCTCTTGATTTCCCTCTTTCTCACTAGGTGGTTAACTTTTGATTCTTAGTCTTGCATGGGGACATGCAAGGGCTAAGTGTGGGGGAATTTGATATAGCAATATTTGTATTGATTATTTCCCTCTTGTATGCATGTAATTTGACCACTTTTGAGATGAATGAGCTACTTTTGCATCATATTAGGCATTTGGTATTTGATTGGAACTTTGTGCATTTTCTCAGCATTTTGTGCTTTGTGACACTATTCTGTAATTTGCCTATAACTTGAGTTCTAGAAATTGGAATTTTGTGTTCTTTGTCGTGTTGTAAAGCTTAGACACAGGTCTACAAAGTTGATGCAGAACTCGAAAGCTGCTTCAGACCATAAGGATTCCAAATTGGAGCTTCAAGTTGAGTAAATCTTGCTACAGAATTCTGGACAGCAATCCTGGACAGCAAGTGTTGCAGAAGCCATAACTGGAGCTACAGATGTTGGAATCACTCCATTTCAGTTGCATGGTAAAGCTAAGGTACAAGGCTTCATTTAATCTTCAGAGCTCGAAAGAAATTGAAGTCTCTAAGGAGTTCAAAAGTTGACTGAAAGTTGCTGCATCGAATGTGACAGCAATCTGGAGCAGCACTCAGTATTTGGCCTATATCTGGAGCTATACTTACTGGAATTGGATGATCTGGGTGGCTATGGAAAGCTACGACATAGAGCAACAACCTTTCTTCAGGGTTCGAGGGCAGAATCATCAATTAGAGGCTTCAGAAATTGGCTGCAATATTTCGGGCAGAAGCTTAGTTTTGCTGAGTTGCCTTAAGTGTCACAATTTTGTGCATTGTCCATTGTACCCTTGCCTTATGTGTTGTAATTGTTTAGTGTATGGGATTTTTAGACATTTCCACCTTCTTTTATGTCTATTTAAGTCCTACATCAGATTTGGAGGGAACGCTTTACATTCATTTTTTTTACAATTCAAGTTTTAGAATTAGAGATAGTTTACATTTTCTCTCTAGCTTTCTCTCATTTCGTTTTTCTCTTTTCTTCCATTTCTTCTTGCTGAGTTCTCCATGATCATGGAGAGCTAAACTCATAGCTAGGTTGAGGATGGAGGATTGTAAAATATATTGAGATTAGCAATCTGATTGAGGTATTTCTAGCATTTCTTTCATGATTCATTCAAGAATTTCGAATTCTCTCTTCTCACCTCTTCTTGATTTATGATTCAAGAATTATGAAGATTTTCTAATTCTTGAATTATGAATCCAATTGATTAATAATTCTAGAGATTTCTGAGTTATTGATCAATAAATTTAAGTTGAGAGAACATCTAGATCTAGAGATTTCTGATCTAGAAAATTGAATTATAGAGCTTCAATCTTAATGTCTTGGATTAGGTTTTGAGATTTAAGATTTAATTCAAGTGTATTAAGATAAATGTTTGAAGATTTTCATAAGAACTTGATCTGAATTCAGATTTGAATTTGGATTCGAAATTCAATTCAATTCTTGAAAGGATCATTGAGAGGATAATGAATCAATGATATATGTTTTATAATTTGAATTCCTTGAGCTAGTGTCTTCTACCTATTTGATTAAAATCCTGTTTGAATTTTCTTATTTCTGAAATTTAATGCTAAAATCCCCAAACCTAACCTTGCATAATCACTTTTCACTTATTGAATTCCTTGGGAAAATGACCTAGGTCTTCACCTTGTCTACAAGTTACCTAGTTTTAATTTGATTCAATTCGGCAATTGATCAAGGATCGATCCTCTCATAGTGGGGATCGATCCCCACCTTAACTTTTCTAAAAACAACCAATTTTCAACATGGGGATCGATCCTCCAATGGTGGGGATCGATCCCCACAACACAGATTCTGCAGAAACTGCAGAAATCGTGTTCTAACTCCATTCTCACCTCAAAACTCATACCCAACCATCCAAAACACTTAGAAATCATTTATCAAACATACATACTCACATGATAAACACCTAAACTCCATATCTCAGAAACATTACACAAAAGACAAACAATTTCACACATGCATGCATCAACCATTAAAAAATCAAGAACACCCATGAGCTCCATTCATCACTTCAGCAAGCTATGGTGACATGCATGGTGGAGCTCGAAATTTTGGGCTCAAAATCAACAAAATATCAGAGGCAAACAGCTCTGGAATGATAAAGAATCAGAGGAAAAAGAAAGGGGTTGGTAACTCACCTTTTCTTGAGCTTGAAGGTGAGGAAGTGAGGTCAACAATGGCTTCCCTAAGCCTCTTGGATGCTGGCCGAAAATGGATTCACCAAGGGGGAGAGAAGGCTTCTGAAATGTGTGTTTTGAAGCAAATGAAGTTGTGTCCTAAGTAGGGGTGGTGGTGGGCGAGACTTATAGGGCCAATGGTGCTAATTTTGTGTTGTTTTAGTGTTAAGTGTGTTTAGGTGGTGAGTTTAATAAATTTTGGAAAGCTCAGGGTTCTAAAAAGTGGCTCCGGTTGTGTTTAGGATCGAGCTCAGGCTCTCTCTCAGGTTACTCAATTACTCACTAAACATCCAATATATTAAATAAGAAAATAGCACATGATCATTACAAAAATTCCTCAACATCATGAGACTCTCAATAAGTCTAAAATAATTATCTCGCTATATTATTAATTTCACATTATTTATATATATTAAAAGAATTTTACCAAAATCAGGAAAAATGTGAAATTCAATAATAACTGCTCTATAATCATGATTTTCCAATATTGGTGGGACTATTTTCTAATTATTTTCTAAACACCAATTTGGGGCTCTCAAGTAAATATCAAGGTCTCAACAAAATTTTTATAACGATCATTGCCTCTCTCAGGACTCTCTAGCTCGTACACTAATAAAATTAAGTTTGCCTTGCCTCTCAAGCAAACTTAAATTATTATGTCACAGCTTAGAGCATATTCACAAAATAACACAATACAGGCGCACACACACACACACACACACATATATATATACATACATACCATCCTATCTCATGTCACTAATATATGATTATTTATTCTACATATATATATATAAATGCACCCATATATGTAAGACCCCGAGAGCTTAATCATACCTTAACTAAGGTGATTTGAGAAATAATTGCATTTTTAAGGTATAATTAGGATGTATGTGTGTTTGGAACGTGTTTTGATATGCTTGCTTAATTGAATATGTGTTATGTGTGCTATGTGACTTATGTATATGACAAAATGACAATTGTGTTGCATTAAGATTTAAAATATAAATGGAAATAGGAGGATGGGTTTAGAGAAGCAACCTAATTAGAGATTGATAACGTTGTTTTTACCAATATTTTATACCCTTAATTTGGATGATTGTATGCAATTCTTAGCTCTATTTTGGCCTCTTATTGTATTTAATTCAACTTGAGATTAATCTGAGCTTAATAGAAATAAAGGCTAAAATAACAAGTTTTATGATGTTTTTACAATTCAAGGATGACCTTTGCACTTGATCTTGGATATTTCATATTTTTAGTGCAGGTCACAGATATTATTGGAGCTGTAGACATCAGGAACTGAGCAAGAAGCGGAGCAGTGGATTTCGGAGCAAACATCGAGCGCTCCAGCACCTGTAGCGCGCCCCAGCGCGCGTGGCTCATTTAAACCAGTCACGTGCACAACGCTGGCGCTCCAGCGCCCGTAGCGCGCCCCAGCGCCGCGCCGCAATTCTGTCACAGCAGAAACCCTAATCTGCACGAGTTGGAGGCCCAATTAGCTAGGGTTTGGAGGCTGCTCACTCTATTTAAAGAAGGCTAATGCATCAGAAACACATCATCTTTACTATCATCTCTACACCTTATACTATCACTTCTTTAATCCTTATTTTCTTTCCATAGTTAGAGTTATTCGTTTTTTTCCATTAGGATTTATGCTTTCCTAATTTTAGCTCTAGCTCCATCTTTATATTCAAACGTTATTCGTCCAGCCCTTTTGGGTTTTGTATGTTACTCTTTCTCATTAATACAGTTATTCATTTTTTCTATCTTTCCAACTTGCATTTAATTTCTTTTTAATTCTTGCCCTTTAATTCATTGCCATGAGTAGCTAAATTCCTTGGTGGTTTGTGTGGGTGTGAACATCATTGGGGTACTTTGAGGCTCTAATCTTAATCTTGCATAAGTTTTCATTATCAATCCTTAACATGTAATTTGAGATCTTAAGTTATGTGTTTAACCCCTTTGTCTTGGCTACTCGATTGAGTTGGCTAATCATAGGGCATATGTTTATGTGTTAGTTGATTAATTGATGCATGACATATTAGGAATTGGTAATGATTAATTAATTGGCTGATTAGTCTCTTTAATTAGATTAATGTGATTGGCTTAAATAATTGTTGAGAGTGGAACTAAAGGTGAGATCTCACTAATTAATCCCATTCTAGGCAATTAATCATTAGAATCACAACAAAGGAGTTAGATCTAACTCCGGCGTAATTAATCAACTCATGCATTCTTTTGTAGCCAATGATTGACACCCTAATGAATGTTCCACCCCCATAAACCGTTGTTTTTATTATTATTAATTTCTTTCCAATTTAATTAACTTGCACACAAAAACCCCCAAATCGTGACAACCCTATCATACAACTAGTCTTGTGTATTACTCTCTTAGCTATTCCTTGTGAGAGACGACCCTGGTTTCCACTAAACTATATTAGGGGAACTTGGTTATAAAAATTAATTAAATTTATGTGTGCCACGACAGCACGCATCAGAGATCATGAGAGATTTTAAGTATTTAGGATCATGTATAAGTTTATAAAAGTATATTAATGTTGTTTAGAGTGTTGGTGCTGGTTTGGGAACCTTTAGAGGGCAAAAGGGGGGTTTAGAGCATGCAAAACTGTTTCTGCTGCTATTTGCTGTCATGTATCAGCATTTGATCGCTAGCGAGGAAGGCGGCAAGGGTCTTCGCTAGCGGCTAGATGCGGTGGAAGCGGCCGCTAGCGGCCGCAGTAAGCTCGCTAGCGACCAGCTCGATGGTAGAATAGAACTTCTGCATTTTCACAATTTCCTTTCAATCCTTCATCTTTTAATAATTTCTAATAGGCCCCCTCCGTTCCAATAACCTTACCTCACCCTGAAGCAACCACATTCCATCAGAAACTTGCAACTCTCACCCTCCAAACACCCCAAAACACTTCCCTTAGAAACTCCATAACTCCATACACTCAAACCGCACAATTTCTTCACCAAAACTCATCTAAATCAGAAACTAAACCCATACACAGAATCCTTACATCAAATCCATCAGTTCTAACCGAATAAATTCAGCCACAAATCATAGTTTTATCATCATCAGCAAGAAAATAGTTATAGTGTGGAATATTTGTCAAGGAACTCAAGAAAAGAAAGTGGTCCCTAGCTTAGAGAAGGAAGAACTACAAGAGGTAGGGGTTAGATTTATGTTAGATAATGTATTTCTATGTTTTTCATGCATTAGACTCGGTTGTAATGGTGTTATGCATCAAAAATCATAAACTGAGATGAACTATGCTGAGAATAGAGTCGCCAAACTCTAGCCGCTGGCGAAGGTACACGCGCTAGAGGCCACTTGATGTGTGCTAGCAGCCAGGTCGCATGATTTTCTGCAGAATTTCAGTTTTCTGATATTTTTAGCATTTTTAATGATTTTAACTTCATGGTTATATTTTCTGTAGTACAGTATCATAAGCATATATATATATATATATATATATATATATGTATCAATACAAACTTATCAATAGAAATTCTTAATGATCTATTAAAGGGATTGCTGACAGAGCACCGGAGCGTCGTTATTTCCCTTGTACTCTGGAGCAATTTAGAAAAGGGTTTTGAAAAGGGTTTGTTGCTGAATTAATCTCAATACGAGCTTGGTAGAAAGTAGTAAGACTGACTCAGGTCGTCTCTCAAGGAATCTGTGTGGAAATTGTTGACTCAAACTTAGCAATAAGTAAAAAGGGAGGTTTTGAGTTTGGTTTGCAAGGAAATTAAATTGGGAAAAGTAAAGGCGATTAAAATAAACTAATTAAGTGCAAGTGCAAAATAAGTAAATTGGCATGAATTAAAAGTGACTCGAATGTAAAGAGAACAGGATTAAAAACTTGAATTGAAACGAACTTAGAAAGTAAAGAGATTGCTGAATAAAAACTTTATATTAAAGAAAACGAGGGAGAGATTCAAGGTGAACTCTCCCTGAAAACAAGGTTTAATGTAAAAGCAACAACTGAAAATAAGGAAGAGTAAAGACAATGAATTAAACCGGGAGTTCAGAACAGTATGTAAAAACTAGGAATAAAGAGTGCCCAAAACAAAGACGATGAACGGAGAACTGAGAGCTCTGGAAAAGTAAATCCTAAAATTATCAGAGTGCCAGCACCATAGTGCATACAAGAGCCAGAGGACTGAAAACTAGATAGCTAGACCTAAACACAAAGGGATTATTTATAAAAATCCCAACTGCTGCTCTCTTGGGCTGCTGCTGCGGTAGGTCTTCTCGCACACGACCGCCTGGGCGGTGGGTCAAAATTCAGCGCGTCTAGGTGTGGAAGTTACGCGCGCATGACTCACTAGGCGACGCGTTCTCCGCCTGGGCGGTTAGTGCGCTGCTGTGGGCAATGAGTCAGCTTTCCTTGGTTTCCAGACGCAATTTCCAACATATCTTATGATTACCTGTTCGTGAGAAGCCACAACACTAACAAAAACATATCAAACGCACCAGTGGCAACAATTAGAGTAATTAATACGCAAAATGGTACTAATACTCGAAACGGTAATGCAAATCAAATATTGCGTAAGAATCCAATTTAAGCATGATTGAGAGCATACAATTACTCAAGTTATGAGGAGAAATAAGCATGAAAACACGGTTTATCAAACCTCCCCACACTTGAACAATTGCATGTCCTCATGCAACATAGAACCAAGCAATAGATACAGGATTCCAGCACAACAGACAAACAAGATAGGAAAGAGGAAAACAGAGCTAGAGTTTACAGACATGGTTAGCAACAGACAATGGTAGTAGTAAACTAGTAAGATAATACAAGTTTCCAATTAACATCCACAAACATGTTGGCAATTTCATCAAAAGCAAGTAATGAGCAGGAGAATCAGGTATGAATGCATGATCAGAAAGATGCTAAGCCTCACAAGGATATAATTCACTCAATAACACTCAGGTGTATAGGCTAGTCCCTAGAACACACAACACTAACACTCTTCCTCAGACTTGCCAAAGATGAGAATAGCCTCTCAATTCAAACTTGATGCATTAAGAAACATGCCACAGGGTTGTAATGGGGCCAAGGTACAGGTAGGGAAATATGGGAGTGTGGACTGAAGTGGAAATTAAGATCTCATGGTTCGCCTAGTCTAGAAAATAATATATTACATAAGCACAAGGACTGAGAACCAAACATTATATGCCACAAAACCCATTCTTAGCATTAGTGGCTCCAACTATATACAAGGAGCTTTATTTATTTATTTATATTTTTTTTTTCTAAGATAAAAGGCAACTCAAAGTACAAAATCTGAAAAATTCTTTTATATTTATTTTTTTATTTTTTTTTGTATATATATATATATAGGAAATAAGATAACATAAGCTTTTATTTTCTTTCCTACCAAATACCCAAGCATTATACACAAACCTTTCACCGCCACCAATTACCCAATTTCTTCCTTTACAAGCATGTAAGTACCCCCAATATCCCAATCAAGCATCATAACCCCCAAATAGTATACAAAAACAAACCATGTTCACTTAACCTCCACAGGGTAATCATTGTTTTTCACTTTTTGGCTTGTAATGTGGCTAATATGAACAAAGGGGAATAAGGCTCAAATTGGCTAAACAAGGGTAATTACAAGGGTAGGTCTATATGGCAGTGGGCTGAACAAGAAAATGCATGAGTCTATCATCTACATCAAGTACAGAAGAGTTGGCTATTTGGCAAGTTTAGGATCGGTGTACCTGTGTGTGTGTGCAAAAATAATAGTGCTGTTGAAGGATCAAAACTAAGGGTACACAAGCATCATACATGCACCCAACCAAATTCAGATTGCTCACAAACTACCACAATTGCCAACAGTTCAAAATTTTTGATTAAAACACAGGAAACCAGTATCAACTACCTAGTTCACCATCAAAACAAAACCAGTACTAGCAGCTAACCGGTCTCAGCAGATAGGAAATACTAACTAATAAAGAGTATCAACTAATGAGAAAATAGAGAAAAACGAAACAAACTAAAACCAGAGTTAAGAAGAAGGAAAGAAAGTGTTACCCCTCCCCACACTTGGGTTTGTCACTGTCCTCAGTGGCATAGTCAGGCTCCATGGAGAGTGGTACGCACACCCTGAGTTCTCAGATCCAACCAACTCAGGTGTGCCCCTTCGACCTGCTGCTGCAGCTACTCATCCTCATCATCATTGTCAAAGCGGTGCTGCGGGTTAAGCATCAGAGCCCGTATCTGCCGGATGGTCTCTCTCTAGGATGCTCGTAACTGCCCTGTGAGCTCGCCTTGCAACCGCTCATACCTGGTATCCATGTGGGTCATCAGAGTAGTACACATAACATCAAATGAAGAAGGGCCAGGGCCGTCAGCACGTGGGTCAGCAATATCAGGGACCTCACGGGCAGCTGCGGCGGCGGCTGCGCGCTCCCTAGCTCTTCGCTCTGTGGTATCTCGCTGAACCAAACCAGTGACTCCCACTTTTGGGATGTCTCCCTGCCAATCATCAGTATCTTCTTCTGGCACCCCTACCCGCTCAACCATGGTGGAGATCAAAGCAGGGTAGGGGAGGCTACGGAAGCGAGCACTGTCATGCACCTTACTCATGGCAGTGTATATAATCCTTGGCACATTTATCCATGAGTTCTCCAAAATCAGGTAGACAAGAATGGCATCATCAATAGTGATATCTGAATGGTGAGAGTTAGGCCATATGTGACTGAAAACGGCCCGGGTCCAAGCTCTGGTCTCTAGAGTGATGTGCTTTGAGGGGAGATGGGTTGGCAGACCATTTGCATTTCTGTGCCAGTCCCCCCCTCAACGCAAAGTCTGGCTCTTACCCTCTCCAAGAGATCTGCAGTAGGTTGGCGGCGGAGCTGAGTGAACTTATCATCATCCTGCCACGTTCTGCGAGTGGGCAGAGGAATGCACAAGATCTCTGCTATGGCTTCTGGGGACACCGGGACCTGTTCACCGCGGAGATGGACATGAGTTGCTCCTATGGTGTGGTAGTTCGCATAGAACTCCCTCACCAGAAGGAAGTTCCAACGACGGGTCTGAATCTCTTCGACCATAGCTCTAATAGACTGATTTGAGCCCAGCCCCCGTAGCAGAGGTGGTGCTCGTGGAGGATGGAACGCTTTTGGAAATCTTCATAATAGCGCTCCTCAGCCACCAAGCAGTCAAAGAAGTAACTGTCAGAAAGCTTCTACCTCGCGGAAGTCTCGGGAGGACTCTCCTTGAGTTTGTTGTGACCGACGGGATCTTTTGGGTGCCATCGATTTGCAAAAAAAATACGAACAACAACACAGATACACAGGGGCAGTAAATGGTTAGGCGTCAGTAGCAACAACATAAAAGAAAAAACTTAGAATTCTGACGGTGCAGTTCAGTCGCGGCACGACCGCCTGGGCAGTGCGAGGCGACCAGGCAGCGTGCAGCGGCGTGAAACAGTGATTCCGCCATTTTTGCACCATCCAAGCTTTTCAAAACACCAAGAAACATGACATAACCGGTCCAGGAAGGGATAAACACCAACAATCCACAACTAATCTCAATATTCAACTCAAATCTAAACAAAAAGGAGAGAAAAACGGGATTTAATGACAAAACTACATACAAGCTTACTTGAGAGGTGCAAAAATGGAGGTGAGGGGGCTGGACAGCGACGGACGGCGGCGGCGGGTGGCGGCGAACGGCGGCGGCACTTCTCTTAGCTCTGCTAGGGTTTGACTAGGAGAGGGGAGAGTGATGAAATGCTCCCAAATGCCGCTCGGCCCCCGCTTTAAGTTTCAGAGCGGTCGAACAGCTGGGGCGGTCGAGGGACCGCTGGGCGCTAAGTGCGAAACACAGCGTTTTGGCTGCCGCGACCGTTGGGGCGGCTGGGGAACCGCCTAGGCGGTCTGCCTGCGCTTACCGATTGCAGTTTTCTCCCTCACCACTATACTTGCTGTCTTGTACTCACAAATATGCTTTTTAGTTCACAATGAAGCTTGTATGCAAAATAAAAATAAAAAATAAGAATAGAAAAATAAAACTAAAGATAAAACAAACGAAACAAACGAAACAAAGAAATATCAGTGGGTTGTCTCCCACCAAGCACTTTGATTTAATGTCCCTAAGTTGGACGTGTGGCCACCTAATTGGGTGGCTTCACTACCTCAAAAAGGAGGACTTCAGTCTGATTTATTTCTCTGTTGGGGCTTTGATGGAACACTTTCAGTCGGTGTCCATTGACCTTGGAGGTGAAGTTGGTCTTTTTGCATTGTATCTCAATCATCCAAAAGGGTAGACCTTCTCACCACATAGGGTCCTTCCCACTTGATTTCAGCTTTCCGGCCATGAGTTGGAGTCTGGAGTTGTAAAGGAGCACTTCCTGACCCTCATGAAATTCTTTTCTCAGAATGAGTAGGTCATGGAAGGCTTAGTTTTCTCTTTGTAGATCTTGAGCTCTCATAGGCATCCCTCCTGAGTTCATCAAGTTCCTACAGCTGTAATTTCCTCTCTTACCGGCATTCCCTAGGTCCATGTTACATTGCTTAACCGCCCAGTATGCACGATGTTCAATTTCCACCGGCAAATGACATGATTTCCAAATACCAACCGAAAGGGACTCATCCAATCGGGGTTTTATAAGCAGTGCGGTAAGCCCACAGAGCATCCAGACAACTTAGCATCCAATCTTTTCTTGAGGGTCCAACCATTTTTTCTAAAATCTTTTAATTCTCGATTGGACACCTCAGCCTGCCCGTTAGTTTGAGGATGATATGGTGTTGCCACCTTAATGAACAACCCCATACCTGCGAGCAAGGCATCAAAAGTTTTGTTACAGGAAATGAGTTGCCTTGGTCACTGATGATGGCCTTAGGAATGCCAAATCTAGAGATTATGTTACTCTTTACAAAGTTACAAACCACAGCAGAGTCATTAGTACGAGTGGGGATTGCCTCAACCCACTTAGACACATAATCAACAGCCAAAATAATATAATTTAAACCAGCAGAAGTAGGGAAAGGTCCCATGAAGTCAATACCCCAAACATAAAAAATTTAACAAAATAGTAATGGTTGTTGGGGCATTTCATTCCTCCTAGAATTCTTTCGCATCTTTTGACACCTAGCACAGGACTTGCAGTATTCATAACAATCTTTGAAAAAAGATGGCCAAAATAGACCACACTCAAGAATTTTACGACCAGTGCGTTGCGGTCCAAAATGGCCACCACAAGCCTATGCATGGCAAAAGTCAAGTATGGAGTGGTGCTCATGGTCAGGAACGCACCTGCGAATAATTTGATCAGCACAAAACCTCCACAAATAGGGGTCATCCCACACATAATATTTTGCATCTGAAATAAGTTTGTCCCTCTGGGCCTTTGAAAAATATGTGGGACGGTTTTGGCAACCAATAATTCGCAATGTCTGCGAACCAAGGCATAGAAGTCTGCACACTCATGATTCGTTCGTCTGGGAACTGATCATCCAGCGGAATTGGGTCATTTGGAATGTGCTCAACTCTGCTCAGATGGTCAGCTACCAGATTGTGGCAACCACTCCTGTCTTTTATATCCAAATCAAACTCTTGCAAGAGCAACATCCACCTGAGAAGGCGGGGCTTTGCATCTGGTTTTTTAACAAGTACTTTAGAGCTGCATGGTCTGTGTACACCACCACATGAGCCAAGGAGATAAGATCTAAATTTTTCAAGAGCAAAAACAATTGCCAAAAGCTCCTTCTAGTGGTGGTATAGTTAGCCTGAGCAGAATCTAAAGTACGAGAAGCATAAGAAATTACAAATGATTCCTTACCTTCGCGCTGAGTTAGCGCGGTAGCCACAACATAGTTAGACGCATCACACATGATCTCAAAGGGGAGGTCCCACTTCGGAGGTTTCACGATCGGTGCGGAGATTAGTCTGGTTTTTAGTAGCTCAAATGCCTCTTGGCAGTCCTTATTGAAGTCAAATTCAGCATCTTTCTGCAACAGGTCGGTCAGCGGCTTTGCAATTTTGCTGAAATCCTTAATGAAACGCCTGTAAAAACCTGCATGACCCAGAAAAGAGCGAATTTCCCGTACAGAGACGGGGTGAGGTAGAGAGGAAATTACTTCGACTTTTGTAGGATCAACTGCAATACCCTCTTTAGAGACAATGTGTCCCAGGACCACACCTTTATCAACCATAAAGTGACATTTTTCAAAATTTAACACTAGGTTGGTCCTGATACACTGTTTTAGAACAAGGGAGAGGTGTTGCAAGCAAGAGTCGAAGGAATCTCCATACACAGTGAAATCATCCATGAATACTTCTAAAATTCACCAATAAAGTCAGAGAAGATGCTCATCATACACCTTTGGAAAGTACCAGGAGCATTGCATAACCCAAATGGCATCCTACGATAGGCATAGGTACCAAAGGGGCAAGTGAAAGTAGTTTTCTCCTAGTCCTCCGGTGCTATTTGTATTTGAAAATACCCAGAGAACCCATCAAGGAAGCAGTAGTGTGACTGACCCACAAGTTTTTCAAGCATTTGATCAACGAACGGAAAAGGAAAGTGATCCTTCCGCGTTACCTCATTCAGTCTACGGTAGTCAATACACACCCGCCACGAATTCTGGATTCTAGTGGGTATGAGTTCATCTCTCTCATTCTTGATGACAGTGATTCCAGACTTTTTAGGAACAACATGCACGGGGCTCACCCATTCACTATCAGAGATAGGATAGATGATCCCGGCCTGAAGGAGTTTTGAAATCTCTTTCTTCACCACATCAAGAATGAGAGGATTAGTTCTCCTCTGAGGTTGCCTTATGGCTTTAGCACCTTCCTCTAGAAAAATTCTATGAGTGCAAATGGAAGAGCTAATGCTAACCAAATCCGATAACTCCCAACCAATGGCCTTTTTATTTGTTTTCAAAACTTCCAAAAGCTTATTTTCATTTTCAACAGAGAACCATTGGCTATGATTACCGGAAAGGTGTTTCCCTCCCCCAAGTAAGCATATTTCAAGTGAGGGGGAAGAATTTTCAATGCAGAGTTCGCCGCGACCGCCGGGCGGACGTCATTCCGCTTGGGGTGGACGTCCCGCTGGGGCGGAGGTCGCCACTGCTGGAGCGGTCAAGACCTGAGGCGGTCGAAACCACTGCCAGAGCGGTTTTTTCGGCGTCAGAAACAGAAAAGACGCAAATGATGCTGTTTCCATGGGTTTTTCACAAATTTGCTCAATTGGAGGGGTATTTTCACTGTCAGAAACAGGGATTGATCCCCAAAGCACAACTGGCATAACAAATCAAGTTTTTCATACCCATTACTCACAACATCACTGCTTTTATTTTTAAAATTTTATTGCCAAGCTCAAGAAGCCAATGACCCACCTCATCATCAACCAATTCATCAATAATGTCAAGAGAAAAAATAGCATGAGTGTCAGATGGGTGTTTCATTGCACTTCTCAAGCAGAACCTTGCCTTAATATCCCCACACTCTATATCCAAAGTTCCGGCGAACACATCAACCTTGGCTTTGCAGTTTTTAAGAAAGGACGGCCAAGATGAGTGTTTGCTGGTCTAGAGGAATAGAGGCATCTGTATCTAGCACATAAAAATCTACGGGAATATTAAATCATTTACCTTAACTAGGACATCTTCCAGCAGTCCCTCTGGTTTTTGCACACTCCTGTTGGCAAATTGAAGGAGGAGTCCTGTAGGCTTGAGTTCCCCGAAGTTCAGAGCTTGGTAAATTGCCTTTGGCATGACATTAATGGCAGCTCCCAGGTCAGCCAAGGCATCCTTGATAATCAGCTCCCCAATAAGACACGGAATAGAGAAAGAACCCGGGTCTTGGAATTTTTAGGAAGAGCAGGGGTTAGAGCAGCAACATTTACTTGAACCTTTTCCCCTTTGTTCTTCTCTTTTGAGTGCACAATCTTGAGAAACTTGGCATATTTTGGCACTTGCTTTATAGCTTCTAGGAGAGGAATATTTACCTCAACCTTTTTGAATGTCTCCAAGACCTCTTCGTCTATCCCTGTCTTTTTCTTTCCCTTGTAACAGCTTGGGGGAAAGGTAATTTGGTAGTGGTGCAGTTGGCTCAGCTCCTTTTTCTCCCAAGTCACCTTCTCTTTACCCTTTTGTGAGGTTTTCACCTGTATCTCCTCCTCTGTTTGCTCTCCCCATGTACCTGTGTTTCTCCTCAGGTGTTATGACTTTGGGTTTCACACCAGGTTAGGGGCCTCAACTGTAGGAAGTACCGTCCCTGACCTCAGAGCTATGGCACTCACATTCCCCTTGGGATTTGGAACTGTTTGGGAAGGAATGTGATTGCTATTATTTAGGGAAGCGTTACGCTCCTCCATTAGTGTAGTGACGTCCTTCCTCATCTCCATCATCAATTTCATAAGTTGTTGAATGTCTGACTCATGAAGTTGGAGTTGGTTGAGGTGGGGTGTATTGAGGTGGTTTGGGGGGTGGAGGTGTATGGTTTTGTGCCCTCTTGATGAGGGGGTTGATATTTCTGTTGACTGGGAAAAGGAGGTGTTTTTGGGTTGGTAT